>JAKWJA010002247.1:0-54889 GCA_027704765.1 Solanum habrochaites | reverse complement strand
TTTAGGAGAAACACATCCGTCCGATCCACTGATTCCTATATTTCGATGCTCTATGGTGAGCTCGCTTAACCGGGACATCGAGAGGAACAATGCTTGCCAGCTTTCTTATCGAAGGGTCAAAACGGACACCAGTTAATATGAAAAGATTGCAAACACTCAGATTTAGATGGTCAGAGGTACATTTAATAGGCTGTATTGTGCCAGTCCTCCATCGAAGTATCGATTGGTTGACTGAGAACCTCTACAGCGATAGTGTGAAATAATTCATAGTTCGAATTAACATCGATAGCGACTGCAATGTCTATAGTACTAGGACAGAATCACGTGAACTGATTATCAAAATATGACTTGATAGCTCTCTGTAATTATAACGTTAGTAACCTATTAGTACAAAAGACGAACGACCCAAGGTATAAGCAGGTGATAAGTTCTATGATTGGAAGGTATGTACACACGGATCTGGGATCTAGGATACCCTTAAACTTACCATTTGCAGTAAAACACTAAGGAAATAATTTATTTTTTGGAATGCCGGTGTTAGAACGCTGTAGGGAACAAACACACCTTAGTTATTTCTTCACAAAACTGATATAAAATTCGAAAAGCTACGTAATTCTATTTGACTTGGTAAACTATGACAAAATATACTGATTGCACGAAAGCTTATGTAAGCCGAAACCTCTATCTGTTATTTCATTAAAGAATTTTACGCACGAAGGAAGTGCACCAATTAAAGCACGATTTAGACTTAAGATAAGGACGAAATTAGAAATTATTAATGAGAGATAGAGAGAAAACATTTAAGATAAATTCAGAATCATGAGAGCACTATTTTCAGTAGCAGATGAGTGTACAAAAGAGACTCAACTATTATTTTTTTATAATCTACCTCCAATATTACTACTCGTCTTCTTGGGAATTTATGAAAATCGGAGCGTCTTCCAGATACCACAGTATTCATTGTACCTACTCAACTTGCGAGTAGTTGCGGTTCTCATCCTTCTCGTATCGTTACACCAGTATCCACTTACGAATCTCAGATTTGACATTGGTGGAACGGAGTTCTCACAGTCTGCTTTCTTAAATATCTTTCTCAAAATCCCCCACTCTCACCTGTATTCATAGTTTGTCTTGTATTCTACGCACGAGTTAGCTGTTGCAGTGCGTAGGTCCTACCAAGTCATCATTGTGTGGACGGTAGAGTTCACGACTAATATCATATATATATCATAATTCCAAACGATAATAGCGGGAAAGTCTTGATCCTAAAACTTACTATGATGAAATCGTAAGTAATTCTTGAAGGCACTGTTAGTATATGACTACTGCATTCCGTGCAGAGAATTATATGCACTACTTGTGGGATAGTCAGAGACATAGACTAGTGAAATCGCTACAATCCATTGTGAATAAGTTCTGCTTTGTGGACCAGTTTCTGAAAATGAATTATCGTCAAGAGCAAATTGATTTAGTTGTGAACAAAATTACTAAATAGTTGTGATGTGATGGATATCCATATGCTGCATTTTCAAGTAAAAATTACTAGACATAAACCTCACTAAATGCTTAGCATCGAGCTTGCATGAGCGTATGTAAGACCGACAAATCCTATAAGCATAGATTTCAATTTGCGTTTTTACAATCAACTCACGGGGGAGTACAAACCCGAACGCGGAAAGCAAGCCACCGATCCTCAGAAGCACCATCCCTGCTTCTTTGACGGAGGTCGATTCTAGTAATAATCTCCCACCTCCCCCACTTATTGCTTACCCAGGTACCTCTTTATGTGGTAGTTACTTCACCTTCTTCGCTGTCCCCTAGGACGACATCACGCTTTCCCTCCCTAATTCACGCGAATCCGGGCGCACAACCACCCAACTCCTTCCATGAACATTGAAACTACCCCACCAGTACCAAATAGCCGGACGATCGGCCAAAGGGCCGACCCCGACGCGCTACCCTACACTACAAATCTCACTTCACACACTCACCACCCCTTCCGCCTAACTTCACGTTTCGCTTATTGAACAAACGCCCCACGTGGGAGCAGCCGACCTTGCTCGGGAGAGGCTCGATGGGCGAGAAGACAGGTCTAGGCAAAGCTAGAAACCTAAGGGGGTTATAACTAATCGAGATCAAAAGACCAGGAGGCAGATTCCACCCTCTTACCCATACAAGGAGGATGGAGTCAAGAGACCGCGCCCGGAATGAGGGAGGCGAGGCAAGACCAAAGAGGGCATCAGACGGTTCCGCGGATTGTTGGTGTATGCTTCTTCGGGTTTGAGTAAGCAAGATGAAGAGAGAATGACCTCCAGAGAGAGACACAAGTGGTTATTTAAATCTCCTAGGACACAAGGAAGAGAAAGGGCGTCTGGGCGTCCAGCGCGTCCCCCCCGGGGCGGCGGGCGGCCGTGTTAGAGGTTTTCATACGGGTTTGGGCATTGGCATCAAAATTCATCTAAAAAAAAAAAAAATTTCTTAGGAGGGGGGTATTGAGGGCTTTCTTTCATTTATTTCCTTATCCCAAAAAAAAAAGGCAACGAATTTTATCAGTTTCCATTTATTTGACCAAAAGCAATTGTACAGTGTTTGTTTGGAAGGGGATTTTTTGCAATGAAGAAGAGAGTTTTCCCGACTCCATCCGGAGGAGGTGTTTACCTGGGGGGAAACACAAAAAAAAAACTCATGTGATTTACTCATTTTAACCGGTGAATTCCAGAAATATTCATCCCCCCCACTTATCCTCATTTAATCACCATCATGATATTTTTATTATTAAGAGCAAAAAAGATTAAGGTTTGGTTACATAATTTTTCAAAAATAGGTAGTTCCAAGAAACGGTTTTCTTGTCATCGGTGAGTTTTGAATTTTGATACTTAGTGAAAAAACCCAAAGTGATACAAACTTTAGTTGCTAATAGGCACCAAATGGGCCTATGTAATCTTGTTTCATTTAAACAATATTTTCATGATCTACATAAAAAAAAAAAAAAAAAAACTTGTTCAATTTACTTCCTCGCCATATTTCCAATGGAAGAGTTTCACGTTAACTATTATGTTGGGAAATGCTAAAAAGGGCTTAAGATCAAGTTTGGAGGTTTTTTGGACTATATTTGAATAATTGGGGAAGTTACTCTGGAAAAAAAATTATCTTGGATTGTTTTTGCCAATTTACTATTTAAAATGGAGGGAATTGAAGGGGAAATTTAGTTGGTTTAAAGGGTCCATGGAGAGACATTGTGATAATCTTCCTAAACCCTTAAGATTTTCAAAATCAACAGCCAACTGCAGTTAAGTCTTCATATCAAAAATTTTTTCGGCATGGGGGAACCAAAAACATTTAGCGGGATTATAGTGGAATTTATAGTCATCAATTTATGTTTGTTAAATTCAATTATAACTACTTTTTTATTCATGGTTCATTTTCAACTACATTTACTAAACAGACAAATTGGACTCATTGTTCTTCATTAAAACGGTTTTTATCTTAAACCCTACTACATTTTTCATGTCCGTTAATTCTCAAATGGCTATGTGGCGTGTACATTGTTTGGTTCAAATTCATTTTACAACATTTTGCATTGTGTTTTGGGTGCTAGGTGGCTTGTAGTCCACTTTAAGATTGAATCTATCACCAAGGTCTAACCAAACACTCTTTCTTTAATAGCTACGACAACTATAAAAAAAAAACAACCCTTCAGGTTGGTTTTCTATGTAAAAGTTTCTTCTCCAACCCTCCTCCAATTTAAAAGAAAAGGTTTGTTTATTACATTCCATTTTTGGTGGATTTTAAGAATGTTTCATGTTGGCATGCTTTTGAGTTTGCTTATTAAAAAACATCTAAATTTGAATTTGCTATACTTGTTTAGTACTATTGCAGAGTGATGAGTCAGCGTAGTCCAAACCTTTGTTCTTTTTTTTTGTGATAACCCACGTAGGGAACTACTAGTTTAGCGTTTTTAATATTTATTAAATTTGGTCCCATGAGGTTTTATTTTCCCTTTAATGATTTCCACCATAATTAACAAAAAAAGGTTTATTATTTTTGGAGGAAGGACAAGCCAATTTTCCAAAAAAGTGAAATTACTATTTCTTTTAATTCGATCTCACTATTGGAAACTAATTTTTTTAAAGAATAGTTGTGCAGCAAAAAAAAAAACTAAATTCTTCTCTGTTAGGGGGGGAACATTTCCAAAAAAAAATTAAACCCTGTTCCAAAAGGGTTCCAAACATTTCGGATTTCATTTTTTTTTTTTTTTTTTTTTTTTTTTTTTTTTTAAACGTTTTAAACTTTTTCCAGGGTTCCTGCAATTTTATTTCTTGTGTTTGGTTGTTTGATGAAACAAATCTTCATTTGTACTCAGGTTAAAAAAAGGTTTACGTTTGGGCAAAAAGGCTTTTCTTTTTAGAGAAAAAATATTGGTCGAGGTGGGCACCTTGAGTCGAAAGGAACCCCCAATCCTTTCGAAACCTTTCTGTACAAACTAAGTAGTAAACAAATCCCGAGTATGAAATTGGCATTTACCCAAGGTGTTGCAATTCCCTCCAATTTTCTTTACCCATGTATTCCCATTGAGTTTTCTTGAGAACCTTTTGTCTTTTCCTGTCTTTGTAGTTTCTGGGGAGCATTGGGGAAAAAAATCAAGAAAAAAAGGGGAATGACTAAACGTGTGGACCCCGGGGGGCTTGTTTGCCCCCACAGTTGGTTTAAAAAAACATTTTTGGCATTGAAAAATTTTTCTTTACTTGGGCCTGTTCTGAATTATTGGACCCCTGTTCGGGTCTGTATTCCTTTTTAGTTGATTAGGGGAGCTTCTTTCAAAAACAAATTAAACTCCAAACGAATTTGGTGATTCCTCATACAAGGGATTTCTTTTGGCCATTTTTTTTTTTATCATCCTCAAAAACAAGAGCCGAAATTCATTTGAAAGGATTCTTAAAGAATTCATTTCCTTTACGGGCTTGTGCCTGTTGATTAAATTTCTTGGGAAAATAGTTCCCGGAAGAAGGGGGGGACAAAAAAAACTTCTCGATCATTACAAAACCACCTAAATAAAAAAAATTTTCATTTTTTTTTTAATGTACCATTATTTTAAAGGCAATCAGATCTTGGTGAAAAAAAAGTTTATGTTGCATGACCCTTTAATCAAAAAAAAAACAATAAGTTTTTTTACCATTGTACCATTTATAGTTTCGTAAAATTTTTTTGGGGGACCAATTAAAAAAACATATGTTGTGAGCAAAGCAATGTTTCTCGTCTTGTCTTATATTGTCTTCTTCAAAGGTTGCATCCCCACAAAAATCTTTTGGAAGTTTTTTCAGTGCCACGATAGGAAAATTATTAATAAGTTCTTAGACCAATTTCCTGTGTAAACAAAGAGCACTTTAAAGCGAATTGTTTTAGTTCTTACACATAGGGGAATAAACACCTTTTGCCTGTATTTCATGCATCAATTAATAAGACAAGTTTTTCTTTATTTTGGCATATCAGAGCAGGGCCACCTAAGCGTTTCTTCCACTTCCTAAAAAAGTTCTACAGGGGGGACCACGGAAGTGGTGTAAATCCAAAAAAAAAAATAATAAAAATAAACCCATTAATTGTCCATCCTGTTGGGAAAAGATCACACAGAGGTTTTGTAACTTTAAACGTGCTATTTTTTTTGTGTAAACACCACACAACCCCACCCACTTCAGGGGGTGATATCGTGCAAAAACCAATACAGGGTGGCCTAAGAGAAATGAACACAAATCGATTTGGGGGACATTTTGATAAGAAAAGAAAGGGGAGATAAAAAAAATCACGCGTAGAAATTTTGTTTTCTTTCCACAACTGTAGTAAAAACAACAGGAGTAAAAATAAATTGAAATCAAATTTTCTAAGGGGATTAGTGGCTCAATCTGTGTGAATAGGAAAAAAACAAAACCACAAGAGAAATTTATCTAATTCGCGATAAAGAAACTGTTGTTTAAGGGAAAGTACGAAAGTCACAAAAATTTTGCTGAACTGTTTGTAAGAAGAAAAGGGAGACAAAAAGAGTTTAATTCCACAAAAAAAACAAAAAAAAAAAAAACAAAAATAAAATAAAAAAAAAATATGTTTAAAGAAAAACCAAGTAACCAAGGGAAATATTGAAAAATTTTTGGGGAAACATTTTGGGAGTGAAATATGGATTCCAAGTAAAGTATTTACTGGGGAAAAAAAACTTCACAAGTTTGTTTCCCCTAAAGGAAACATATTTTCCCCTTGCTTAGATATCCGACGGTTTTGATTGGAAAATGTATGACCTTTCTAACAGGGTTCCAAAACTTTTTGGTTAATTACACACTCACCATAGTATTTATACAAAAAAAAAAAACTCTCTTGTGTTCACGGGGCAAAGATAGTTTACTTCAACAAAAAACAACAAAAAAAACAAAAATCCATGAAAAAAAACACTATTGTTTTGCGTAGCTAAGGAAGAAGAAGGAAAAAAAAAAGGGATTTAGAGGAAAAAAAAAAAAAATTAGATTAAGGAGACAAAAAACTTTGAAGAGTTTAATGGTATTTTGTTTAGGCAAGGAAGTTTAAAAAAAAAAAAGAAAGAAAACCCACTTAAATTGAAAAGGTAGTTGTAAAAAAACCCTTTTAATGGTAATGGACTTTACTAAAAAACAAAGTTGCCAAACATAAAAAAATATCAGTTGTTTTTGATGAAACACATGTCGTTTAATTTCCCCCAAATACGCGGACGGGGAACAAAAAAAATTTAAAAATTAAAAATTGGTAAAGTTCTAAATCCAAACAAGGTCGGGACGGGATCTGAGTTGGTCCGGTTAGTAATCAAACTAAAATAAAACAAAAATTGAAAAAACAAGAAACATTTAGAGTTTTAAGTGGTCGTCAACTTAAGAAATAGCACGTGAAAAATACATGTTTTAGTTATGTTGTACAAATTTTAAGTTTAAGTGGGAAACAATTTGGGGACAATTATTTTAAAAGACATTAATTTAAATATAAAAGATAGTAAATTAATAAATTAAGGAAAAAAGAGCAACAAAAGGTACCCCACTATAAACCCATTTTTCCGAAAATCTAAGGCGGACACCGCCACTAATTTACTGTTAACTAAGATCCGAAATTTGTAGATCGGGTTTTACCCTCTAGACGTAAACCGGAAAGAGTTACTGTTACATTTTCAAGGGGGACAAGACTTAGGCGCTAGTTATTGTCATTAAGGGGGTTCTATAAGGGTTGAAAAATGCGGGGAAAACAAATAAAAAACATCGTGGATTTATTTTTGCTGCACTTAACTGGGGTTTAAATAAGACGCCTGTCTTTTATCATTACCACTTGAGAATATACTTAATAAAACACAATATTAAAAGATCAGTTCTAAAACCAAATGGGTTTATCTCTGATAGAAACAACAATTATTGTCTAACACACCCTTCCCGATCTAACAATAAATTGCTCCACTTCTCCTTTTTTTCTTTACCCACTCCAACAACACTGGCACAATCTGGGGTGGATTCTCCCTTTTTTTCACCTATCAAAAAATTTATTCTGCAAAGCCCCTGGTACGGGTGTCACCTCCCGCACAACGTTTAGCCCCTCTCTTCAACTTACACAGACCCGGCCACGGGCACTGCTCGCACGTCCCCCTCCCGGTCCCCCCCCCCCTCATTCCTCAGGTAGCCACCCCCACTAGGGCACATGGGGGGGAACCTCGAACATAGTTGGCTGGGGCCCCAAACCTTGAACCCACTTGGCTCCACGTGTGAGGGACGGGGCCCTGCAGCAAGACCTATTTGCCCCAAGAATCCCCCACACTTTATGGCACATCTGTTTATCACGCCCCTGTAACTCCCCCTCACCTCTTGGGCAACGGGACTCGCCGCACACCGTGCAAAAATTCTTATTTGGCCCCCCTCGCGGGCCCCCCCCCCCCCCGCGCCCCCCGCCCCCCGGGGGCTCGGTTCCCTCCCACCCATGTCGTCCCGTTGGCGCATCTGCTTTGGGCCCCTTTCCCTACGCCAGCCCCCCCCACCCCACCCTGTGCCCCACGGGCCTTTTTCTCGCCCACCCGCAGACGCCTGTTTTCACCCTGCGATTGTGTTGTGGGGCTTCCGTGTCCCCCACTTTTAGCCCGTCAGTACTAATTCCTACCCCAGCCCTACCAGTAAACCACATGTCCCTCTTCTTACAACCACCACCATCCTTGCCACCTTCACTGTCTAAAACAACACCCCCCCCCCTATTGCTTAGCGGTATATTTGATTTTTTCATCTACCCCCCCAGAACCCTTACAACTCCCGGGGGCCTTCCCTGATCCACACGACTGCCTCAAGCTTTACGACCCCCCCCTATCATCCTCCGCAAGGCCACAACTTACCTCCCAAGTCAGCCCATTGGGCTCGAGACGAAGTCAACAAGTGCAATCAAATGGGGCCCCACCCGTCAGTAGAGCACGGGACCTGTCAACGGTTTCCCCTTAGCCCCCTTTTAACACCGTCCCCCCCGTATTCTGACCCTCCGCACCCGACCCCCCCACCCTTCCCCCCCCCCCCCCTCTATCCACATCAAGCTTTTCCCACTTCTGTTTCCTGGGCCTTTGTACCAACTTCCATAGCCATTTCTTCTGTTTCTCCCTTGTCTCCTCGCGCCCCCACCGGGACTCGTTTCCTGTCCCGCCTCATGCCCCCCATTTGAACCCGACACCAGCCCCATTCTCGGCTGACACCTTTCCCCCCCCCTCTTTCCACACACAACCTGGGTCCTCCCGTCGATCTTCACATCCTCGTATGTTCTGTTCCATCTAGTCCCCCCTTTGCCGTAACTACATTCACAGTAACCCACCTTATTCCACCCTCGCCGGGGCCCTTTCATGCCTCGTGACAACCGCTCCCGTCTATCCCTTTCACGGGCGCCCATCCTGTCTCGGGTTCGCCGTTTGTCACTGGGCTGTTCACCCCCACTCCTCCCTCCTCGCGGACCTCACTCCCCCCACCCCCACTCGGCTACTGCACCTTTTCGGGCTTTATTCCCACCCACAGGTGGGCACCCTTTCGGGGCCGGATCCCGCTTTTGCCTCTGGTTTTTGTACCTTTTGGGGGCCGACCCCCCACCCAACCAGATCTTCCCCGTCCCACAGACCCCCCCCCCCCCCCACCCCCCGGGGTGATACTGTGAACCTTGTTGGCGGGGACCTGTTTTGTGGCCCCGTCCCGGTATCCTTCCGCAACCCCCCGCCCATCATATCCCAACCCCGTTTCTGAGCCCAGCACCGAGACGGCGGGCCCAACCCCAGCCGTGGTCGCCCCGAAGGTATTCCACTCACACGGTTGTCTTGTTCAACCCACCCCACCCTTAGCCAGTGTCCCCCCACCTCTGGTGGCTATCCTCCCCTTCGTTCGTTTCCACTGGGAGGGTGTATAAGCCCCGACCCTGATCCAACCGCCCCACCGCTCTCGGATGTGAGTGTTTCGTGTGGCCCTCTCTTTATAGGCGCCCTGGGCCTTTTCTGGTATCTTGCCCCGACTGTCCCCCTGGCGTCACTTGTGTTGCGTTGGTGTGTTCCCTTTTAGCTTCCTTTTTTGGTTTTTGGGGGATACCACGGGGGCCCCCCCGCTTGTCTCCTATTTGCTAGTTGCCCCTCCGTGTGTGAGCTCCCCCGGTGGCTCTCGCCGGGGTCCTTTTGGCCCCCGTGTTATAACGTCTTTTCCATTCAAGCGTCTCACACTTGCCATTAGGGCTCCAGGCGGGGCTACTTTCTTTCCCCTGTATATTGTCCTTTCTTTTCAATCACGCTCATCAGGGATTTTTTGAAGTATAAGTGATGTCTCCATCCACAACATTCTACATGAGGTGGTTAGGAACAAAACACTAATCATTTCAAGTAAAAAACATATTAATTTCAGGCAACATTGGAGTGAATAACAGCACACCAATACCTATACGCCCCACTGTACACCCCCTTTTTACACACCTTCATACACAAAAACCTCCAAAAAAAAACAAAAAAACTATGAGGGAACCAATAAGGGAGTGTTCACTTTTGTACACACCTTTTCCTATTATGCCCCCCACACCCTATAAATCGCTTAATTAGAAGGCGATGATATCTATTCCAAATGTATATCATGGCTACAATCCACCAAAACCACATTTTATTACACCACTTGGGACAAAGTAAAGTATAAAAAGAATTTCTAAGGGGACTGTAATATAGGTCCCTTCCTTTTCATTTAGATTATTAATCCACGGTTAGTGTCCAATGTCAAAGCCAAAAACTCATACCAAACTTGGGGAAGTTGTAAAAAAAACATTCATAGGCCACAATTAAAACCTATAGGAAATAAAACAACAAAAATCCTGTAAAATTTTAATCTCTTTAATAAAAACATTAATTCCTCCTTTAGACACCAAAAAAAACTTGAAGGGAACAGAAGATTTTTACATAGGCTAAAATTTGTGTAACAATTGTGTAATTACAACGACTAAATCACATGTCTAAAGAAAGAAAAAAAGACTAAGGGAATGAGTTAGGGTTGTGTTTATTATTTTCAATCTAAAATTTAAATCCTAATAGAATTATTGTGGCTAGTAATCTAAATCAACAAAACAACTTCAAAAGTTGAATGTTCCCACCATTACACCCATAGGTCAAAAGAATTCAACTAACCTATGGGTAGGGATAGGTAGGATTATTTCTTCAAATTTAGAAACACAAAAACAGTCAAAAATTTACCATTTTAAAAAACCAAAGTTGAATACGTAAAATCTATAAAAAATTATAAAAAAAAACCCCACTAGAAGTGTCATAAAAACAAAAAAACAAACTTTCAATCCCAATAACACTTTTCCCAATTTCGAAGGGATGGAAATGAAAAAAAAACCCATAAGGAAAAAAAAAAAAAAAAACTCAAAACAAAAACTATTTATAAATCTATTTGAAAGGGAAACCATTGTGGAGAAAGGACTCAAAAAAACAAAAAAAAAGGTGAATAAGAAAACCAATTTTAACCTTAAAATGTTTTCTCAAAAACAAAAAACAATTTTTATGGAAAAGAAAAAATTTTCCACCCTTTTTTCCAAGCCCCCTCTAAAAACCTAATTTATTCTAGCCTTCAAATGTTTTGGGAGTTAGTAGAGAGATAAATAAAAGAGATAAGGAAAAAAGAGGGAGGTTTATTTTTGAGATTTGTCTTTAAGGTTATTGGGATGGTTAAGGGTTATTGTATAGATGGCCTTATTAAAAACTTTAATTATTTTCCCTTTAATCACTAACTTAAAAACCCCCAAACCAACTTAATTATGTACAATAAAATCATTTGTTTTAAAAATCAATTAATTTAAAAAAAATTTTGAACCCTCATCGGGACGAATACAGACCCCGTGACGGTTTACGTCAAGCGGGGGTCAAAAAAAAAAGGAAACACAAACCCCCCTCCGGTCTGCAATCTGTTGTCTCGTTTCAAAGAAACTTTGGCGGGCGAGGGGTTTTCCTCCCCAAGTTTTTTCTAATTGTGGATGGGGCCGGTGGGCCTCGAACGCCCATCGTGGAACTACCAAGTTGGACGCCCCCCATTTTTTCCCATTCCTTCAGGAGTGTGGGATAAAACAAGTAAAGGCAGAGTTAAAAAAAACCACGGGGGCATGTCATGGAAAAATCTTTTTAAAGGTCTCAAAGAAAACACAGTGGTGTGGATGGTCGGTGGGGACTCGGCCCACCCGTCCACAAGCCACTTACGGGGACTGATTTCTTTTCCTTGCCCCGTTGCTGTTTGCACCCACTTTGCATGTAGGTTCCGTTTTTTGCATTCCCCACACCCCAACGCGCTTCCCAGGAGTTTCTCCAGGGTGGTCCCCGGGTGGTCGTGAGGTCGTCCTTTTCCCCATCAGCTTTTTTCTATCCTGTGGCATCTGCCCCACCCCCTACCACACCCCCCATTTTCGTATTTTTCCCCCTTTTTCCCCCCCTTTTCCATATTTGGTCCTCAGTTTTGACACCCGCCGTTACCCACCCTGTGTTCGTTGGATCCCATACATGTGGGCTACGGCCAACTCTTCTCACCTCCCCCCCCATCAATCCTGCAGTGCGCGTATAGATGTGTCTTTTTTCAACCACACCCACCCTCTCACCAGGTTTTCCCCCGGCACAACCTTCTTGACGTTTTTTTGGTTTTCCTAAAACCACACCTTTCTTAAAATGAAGCCCTATATTTTCCTGACAAAAATTGTGTGTGTGGGACTTATTAAACCAGGTGTTAGGGGGGGGACCTTTTATTTGAAAACGCAAATGGTATTCCTTTTATCACCATCAAGTCTTGGATTTTCAACGGGTGTTTACACCTTCACTACCTCCCCTTAAAAAAACTTATTTTTAATAAGGAATTTGTTGCTCCACTTTGCCCTTAGCGGGGGACACACTAAAACTTGAAAACAAAAAATAAGGTTGTCAGAAACCACCGCATAGTTTTCCACATCCCCCAACAACCTACGATAGAGTATGGGTGCCACACTCTAAGGGGCACCCGGGTCCAAGAGCGAGCGCCCGGGGACCCACACTTTCCATTGTAATTGTAAACCCACCACATGTGTCCATGGGACGTCGACAGGGAGGTGCGGTGTACACGGGGTAAGGATGATTTAAGGGAAAATGTGTGTATGGTGGGCGTGTGGCGGAACCTTAGTTATTTGGCCAATTGTAAGTGTGGTCTCTTGACTAATTGTCAGGGCCTATTGATTAGGTGGCTTTTACACGCGCTGGGAAAAAATATCCCGCACAGATTAATAAAAAAAAATAAATAACTTTGTCTAAAAAAAAAAAAAATTAAATCAATCGATCGGATGTTCATTTGTTTATCCACAAACGGTGCAAAAAAAAAAGCCCAGAAGAACGAGAGTGGACATGGACCATGTGTATTATGGCAGCGAGGGCGGTTGGGCCGGGCGGGATCGCGGCGAGGATGTATGGTGGTTCCCTCGTTTTTGAAACCCCTTTAAACAATTTTAATTAGGGAGTTTGTTTCGATAATGTTAACCTGACTTTTCCTCTTTTTAGGGCATTTACCACACCACATTCGAAGAGGGGGGGGTGAGATACCAACTTGGGTGTCTGTTTTTGAATTACCCCGCTATGAAGAGGGGGGCAAGCCTTTTCACTTGTAGTATTACACACATAAACTCTTTCAGTTCTAACTTTTTGAAAGGTTTTGACCCTCTCTTTCCCTATTTATTCCCATCATTTTTTTTTGCTTACCAATTATCCACCCTCCCCACCAAACTTCATGCGGTTTCAACTTCAACAAAGAAAACACATTGGAAAAAACCCCCCTTGCCTTTTGCCCCCCACATTCACCCCCCCCCCCCCAGCCCTGACGCTTTGTTAAGCGGCGGGCGGGCAGGGTAAAACCCCCGCCCTGCTCCCCCCCAGGGCTTTTCTCCTTGTTCTCAGGCCCTCAGGGGGGGGGCCCGCCTTCTTTCGGGCCTGTTTTTCCGTCCTTTGTTTTCCTTCTGGTTCTTGACATTCCACCCAGGATACCCCGGAGTTCGTTCCCCCACCCCCCGGCCTTACTGCCCCTACCACGCGTTGTTTTTCGGTTTTTCCCCTTCATTAGCACCCCGGAGGGGCCCGCCTGGGCACCGGGGGGCTATTTTTGGTGGACCCCCTTTTCTTTGCGTTCGTCCCCTTGGGCCCACCCTTTTTTCGTTCGCTCCTCCCCCTCCTTTTGGCTACCCCACGCCCTTGAGGTACTTCGGGCCCTCACCCCCCTTGTTTAGCTTAGCCGGGGGCGGAGGGGGGGGGTTTGATCTGCCTTTCTTTCCCATCCGTTGATCGGACTGGCCTTTCGGGCGGGCCGGTCTGGCACTTACCTTGCATTCCAATTTTCTAGGCGAGGTCCCCACCTTACCCCCACAATTGTCTTTACTATTTTGCCAGGGGTAGGTTTTCAAGGGTTCTAGGTTGAAAACACGGCATGTTTCATGATTGGGCGGCTCTGGCCGTTCGATAATATTCGCAACTTTTTCTTTCCTTCCGTGGCAAGGGGACGCCATAGCGATTGGGGGGTAGAACAATTATTTCCCTTAGGGGATGGGGGGGGGGGGCCCCTTATGGGCGTGAAAAGTTCGCCGCGTTATTGGTCTTGGGGATCACCAAAAAACCCAAAGTTCCAACATTCTTCTCTCCTGGCATCCCCCACCCATTCTTGCTAGCTATGCGAGTTCCCCCGCAGGCAACTTTTTGAACACCATTTTTCCCCCATCCACGTTTTCTACTGGCTAAAAAAACCAAAAAAGGTAAAAATAGATAACACCCACTCCCCTTAATCTTAGCACTTCGGTTTTAGGAAAATTTAAAAAATCTTGAGTTTTAATTATTTTTCATTGGTCAAGGGTTTTGGGTTTTTTACACCGCCCAAAACTAAGGAGTTCGACGTCGAGGGGTGTTTCGAGTCCTGTGTTTAATTAAAAAGAATAAAAGACACTTCCATTTGTTATCTGAAATTTTTGGGAAAGTGTTTCCAGTACTCAAGTAAATAAAAAAAACATTCACAGTTACGGGATTCCCCCAAGAAACCTTACCAAGGGTCCTTTGAGGAGGGAAACCCCCTAACAAAAAATTTCCCACCAAACAAAGCAAATGAATTTTCCATGCCTTAGGGAATTGGGATCCCCCCACGGTTCCGTGGGGTGGACGGGGGTCATTTGAGCGTTTTTAGGGGTCCCCCCCGCATTAAACTCAATTCCTTGGGGTCCCGGCCCAACCCACAACCCAACAAACCCCCATGTTGGGGGGGGGGGACCAGCATAATTCCCTTGGCTGGGTTTCCACCTCATGGGTGCCCCGGGGTCTGCGTTGGCTCAAGGTTTTTTCCAGGCTTTTTTTTCCCTGTGGGTTTTTCCGCGCCGATCTTTTTTCCAGTGGGGGCTGTCTTGCCAGTTCTACATTTCCCCTTTCCCTTCCTTCGTTCTTCCGTGCTTGTGTTTCATCCATTCACGAGTTTTTCTTTCCCCCCCCCCCACCACCCACCCGTCCGACTTTGCTCATTCGGGGGCGCGGTGTGGCCTTTTCCTTTTCCTTCCAGTTTTTCCTGCCTTCCCCCACGTTTTTCTTTGTTGGGCCCCCCCCCCCCGCCCCCACCCCCCCTTTCCCGCTTGTGGCCCGCCCGGGCTACCCCCGGCCCGCAGGCAGCGACCCTCGTCCCCGGGAGCACATCGCCACGCCCGGCCGGGCGGGGGGCGGGCGGGAGCGCAACCGCGCCGGGCGAGAGGGCCGGGCCGCAGGACGCCGGGGGCCACAGGGAGAAGGGAGGCGCCGGGAGGGAAAAAGGAAGGAGACCGTAGAACAGCCCCCGGCGGCCCCGGCGGCCGGGGGCGGAGGGCGGGGCGGACCGGGCGGCCGGGGGCGCCCCAGCAGCGCCGGCGCCACGCGCGGGCGGGCCGGCCGCTCCGCCACGCCGGCCGCCGGTTAGCGGCACCCGGCGCCGGGGCTGGCCGCGCGGGGAGGAGGCGCACCGGGCGGGGCCCCCCCCACGTTCCCCCGCTAGGGCCACGGCGGGGGGGCCCCCCATTCCACCCCCCCGCTGGCCGGCCTCCCGCCGGAGAGCGGCCGGGCGGCCTTTTGTAGGCTTGCGGGCTACCGGCGGCGGCGGGGCGGCGGGTTTTCCCGGGCGGGCCCGGGGCCCACGCGGGCTGGCGGAGCCCCCCCCACCGCCGCGAAGCAAGTGACTACCCCCCCGGGCGCTATTGGCGCAGGGGTCTTGTTCGCGTCCGGCGCGCCACCCTCTGCCGGCCTTTTTTGTGCTGGATTTGGGTTTTTCACCCCCTCTCTTCTCCACCCCATTCTCCGCTTTTTGGGCCCCCGTTCTTGGCTTTTTTACCCCCCCATTTCTTCTTTTCCAAACCCCCCCCATTCTTTGGGACCTCCTTACACTCCTCCCCCCTTGTTGGTCCGCCTCCCTCAGTCCAGCGGCTTTGGGCCCGGGGCCCCGCCCGGGTTCCCGTGGGGCCCCCCCAGTTTTTCTGTTTTTGTTGATCATACTCGCCCCCGGCGCTTTCCCTGCCCCGGGCCCCTTTTTTCCGCCCGCAGCCCCCGGCAGACCCCGTGGTTGTCGGGTCCCACGGGGGCCCTCCACGGAAAGTCCTTTTTGCACTTGAGTCAACCCCGCAATATGAGAAGTCCATATTTTATGGGGGCCTTTTGCAAGAGAGACACTCTCAACCTTCGACGACTAGCATCACTTAACAAGCTTCTCACACATTACGTTCCACACACTCCCCATTTTTTGAGGTTTTTGCACCCATGTCTTTTCTATATTACTAACCTTGTCTTTTGTTCTCCAATATTTTTATGATTGTTTTGGCCACCTGATTGCTTGTCCTCCCCACCTCTTTTTTTTGGTGCTTCCCTAGGGGGGGAGGACTCCGAGAGGCTATTATGGAAAGAGACCCTCCTTCATCGGAAAATTGATTGGGACGTTTGGGTTTCACAACTGGGGCCACAAACTATACCGGGGGGAGTACACCCGGGGGTTCGGCGAGGGCCCAGGCCTGCCTACGGCTGCTTTATCCCACCTGCACCGGGGGAGGTACTGGTGCGGGGCCGTGATTGTAGACCATCGTTCCCCAACGAGTCTTGCTATCACCCCTGGTTGCCCCTCGTCTTTTCCTCTTTGCTTTTCTCGTGGCTTTTCACAGCTGTCTGTGGGTCTTCTCTCGGGGCACTCCCCCGAGGCCCATACCGGCCCCAGACTGCCTTTCTGCCCACGACGATCTATTTCTGTTTCTAGTCTGTGTATGCCCTGTCCCCCCTCCCCCCCTCGTGCCCTTGCATAGGGATGCCTGTGTGCCACCAATACTTCCTTTCTACCTGTTTGTTGATTTTGGGTGGGGGCTTGGCGGCCTCTTGTTTCTCCTATCAGCCAGACCGGGGACCCACCCCCCACCCCATCCTTCAATTTCTGGTGGTAGCTTGTACTGATTTTCTTGTGTGGCCTCCGGGGGAGCCACCACGGGGTGGAGGCGGCCTCCTTGCTGGTTCGGCCCCCCACCACCCCCTGGTGTGGGGCCCCTCCTTCCAGTGGCTCGGAAAATTCACCCCCCCTTGTTCCTGTCCTGGACTTCCTTGGGAGGACTTCCTTCCTTCTTTAACACCTCTTTTTTATACACCGCTGTTTTACTTTTCCGATCGCAACTCCCCGATCCGGGTTTCCCCACGCATGGATTTCCATTGTCAGGCACACAACCGGGCAACGTCCCATGTTTTTCTTGTGGTTCTGCAGCCGTGTCCCAGCCTTGGGCTAGGGGGTCTGTTTGCGGGGATCGGGGACCCCCTGGTTTCCCCCCCTCTTGCACTATACGGTTACTGTGACTAAGATTTATGTTTGTTTCGGCCCCTTACCAGATGGGAGAAGGGTTTTTTTTAAGGGGGGCCTTGTTATTTCATAACCGCCTTTCTTGACTTTGGGCGGGGCTTCACACGGTATACTCCATCACGCATATTATGGCTGTGCCGTTTCGCGGTCCATGGGTACAGAAATACGCCACGCCCACTGTTTGTCATATTAGAGGCACACCCAGGAATCGCACCAATATACATGTATCCCATTTTTACCCAGCGATCGTTGTGTCTCCCGACAACATCTGTTTGACTTATCACCGACCCTATCACACCATTTGAAGGGCTTAACCATCAATTGTGCTTCTGCTAGTATAGTTTGTTTTACCTTTCTTTAGACTTAAAAACAACACCCCATATTGTGCCATGAGCTCTCTAACTATCCATTGGTTGGTGCTTGATTCACCAACCCGTTCGTACAACCGCATACACTTCCTTTTCCCTATCGTTTAGGTCAGTGCTCTGCTGGTGTAGATCGTTATCATTGGACCACCCTCTATAAATACACACTTTATTTTTAACCTATCTACTTATACAACCACTGTCAACTACCTGAGTACACAATTAAACGCGTACTGTTTGGCGAGCCGGCAAAAGCTGTTGTTTAAGCCTTACGTTGTTAACGTGTGAAGGGTTGGGGAAACACCAGTTTTGGATTTTATTTTCCCTCAACACCAAAAGAAAAAAAAAAAATTTGGCGATTATTCCCGTCCGGGGATCCTCGTTACAAATGTCAAAAGGGGCGTAGGGTTAGCCCGGATTAAGGGGAGTGGGCTTAGGGGCACCATACCATATTGGACAAAAGATCTAGTTTTTCTTGGGGGGACAAAAGAAAGAAGTTGTTGTTTCTTGGGCCCAAAAAATTGTCCTATTTCTTCATCGTTCTTAACCAATTGAAAAAATAAAAAAACAGATGGAAAAAATTTTTTTTTGGGCATGTGAAAAAACCTTTATTCCCTTTCGAGGTGTTTTAGGTATGCTTTTTGAAAAATTGTATAAGATGGGGTTATATTGGGTCTAAAAAAAAACAGGGATTCTAAAAAATGTGGAATACTTTCAAAAGATCTGTGTGAAAAACATTCTATTTTTGAAAAAAAAAAAAATATTTCCTTTTTTAAAAAAAAGTTCCAAAACAGAATTCCAAAAAATTTAAATTTGTTGGATAAGGGGATTATTCGTTTGTTTTTGATAAGGCGCAAAAAAAAGGTTTTTGATTTATGTTGAAGGGAAAATTTTAGGGGGAAAAGGGAATATTTTTAAAAAAGGATATTGGTCCTTTGAAAATTCAGAGGATTTTTTCAAAAATTTAATGTTTGAAAAAAAAAAACATTGGAAATATTAAAATAAAAAAAAAAAATTGGGTTAAAAATTCTAGAAAAATGGGCTTTAAATAAAATTTAATTTGTTTAAAGAATTGGGGTTATAAATTTTGTTTTAAAATGTTACATAAGACCGATATCTTGCACATTTTTTAAAGTTAGGGGGGGGGCATAAATCAAATTAGAAGGTAGGAGATATTTAACAGCTTTTTAAGGAAGGAAGAAATTGACATCTCTGATTTTTGAAAATATAGTTCAAAAACATTAACTTAAAAAAAAAAACTAATTTCCTTTTTTAAAAAAATTTTCTTTCAAAAAAAAAGATTAAAAAATTTAGAATTATTTAATCGGGATATTAAAAAAAACATGGTGTATTAAGGAATGTAGATATTCTTTTACCACGTAAATATGAAAAAAAAACAAATCCATACGGTTGAGGCAGATTATGTAATAAGGAAATTTCCAAATTGATTTTCCTTAAAATATTATTTTTCCCTATAATAAGCTTAACAAAAATACCTTTTATTTCTAAAATTTAATTGTCTATAGCCTAAAAAAACTAAAAAAAAATTAAATTTATATTAGGTAATAAATTAAAAAAAAAAACACGATTAAATTTGTTGGGAGGTTTATACATTTGCTAGATGTAAGGGTAAACAAAAAAACATTTATTTAAATTGAAATAAGGAAGGTATTTGAGATTCAGGGGGCCAAAATGTCAATATTGTTGTTTTACCATAAAATTATTGATCCTTAATAAAATTTAAGTTTTAGTAAGGTTATTTATGGAATTTACATGAAAAAAATTCATATTTTAGTATTTTTTTACAAAAAGTTTTACAATGGAATACGTTCAAAATAAAACAACTGTATATTTTATTAAAAATTGGTGATTTCCTATGTTGGCAAATTCAATGATATGCCTTATGGCTGGGACTCCTCCAAGGGTAAGGGGGGACTTCAGGTTTTTTGTGGGGAAAAAACAAACAAGTGTACTTCCAATTTTCATTCCCAAAAATTTTTAATTGGTTTTATGGGTTTAACAAACAATAGGTTAAAACACCATTTCATGGTTTAGAAAAAAAAATTAACAAAAAAAAAAAATTTAGTTACCGTATTTTTTGTGATTAAAGGCTAATGTATTATTTTGGTAGTCATTGTGTGATAAAAAATTAATATTTTAAAAAAAAAAACATAGTTTTAATATACAAAAAAAAAAAATAAAAAAAAACAACATGGTCTTGGTGAAAAAAAAAAAAGTATTAAGATTATTTTCAGGTGTTGACGTGCAAAATTTATAACATTTCAGAGGTTTTAGACTTACCAAAGTTTTGAATATAAAAAAAAAAGAAAATTCTTTTTTGGGCGTTTGTTCGTTTTGCAAGGGGGGAACCATATTCGTATTCAAGATTAGGGGAAAAAAAAAGTTCTTTTTGGCATTAAAAGGCAGTTGATTAAGAAACCAAGGGAGTCCTAGAAGAAAACCACTTTTTCTTCCTTTTTGCTTTGTATAGGAAGAAAAGATTAAGGTTTGGGTTGGAGGGTTCCCACCCACGTGAAAATTGGTTTTGTAAAAAAAAAACCTGGAAACTATATTCCTAAGCTTTCAACAAGTGGGCCTGCCCCCACTCCTTTGATTTTCTAGAACCCAACCCATTATAAAGAGTTGATACGAAAAAAAAAAGGAAACACTTATTTTTTTTTCACAGCTTTCTTCAAATTTTGTTCGTTTCAAGGGGGGGCCCAAAAAATATTATGGTGAGGGGAAGTTAAGGAGTGTTACATATTTGAATTGTTTTTCAAAGATTGGGGGAATTGTATGTACGTTTGGGAATCTTTGATAAAGAAATATAAAAAATAATTTCCTTTTTTTAAAAAAAATTTCACATTAACTCCAATACCTTAGTATTCTAGATGGTAAAAAAAATCTTTTTAACCTCAAGTTTAAGTTTTTTTAGTTATTTGCAATTGACATTGTTCTGGATTTAGTTTTAAAATAGTATAAAAAGTTCTTATGCAATTTAAACATTTTAAAATTATCCTTAACCTTTTCTTTTTCTAATTGTTATTTTCAGGACATTTTTCTTTCTTTTCAAAAAAAAACATAGTTTTAAGGTGGGATTTAGGGAAATATTTGTTTGAATTAGACCTTTTGAGTGAGGAGATAGGTTTCCCAAAAAAAAAAAAAAATTAGTTTTAAATGAAGCGAAATTCGGATGGGTAACTCAAAAAGTCTTTAAAAACAAAAAAAAAGGAAAAATGTAAAATAACTAAAAAGCTCAAAAGGGGGGACTAAAAACATGTAGGGGGGGACTCTCTATCAATGATACTCTTAAACATAGAGGGATTTGAAAAAAAAAAAACAGGGGGAACGATCCCAACACAAATCCTGGTGAAAAAAGAAAAAAATGTATTGAAAATCAATAGATAATGTATTTATCCCTCCAGAGTGCAAGGGAAACGGTTTTTTACCAACTGGAAACTCCGACTTGCTAAAAAGAATTGGCATCAATGGGGAGTCGTTGGATGTGCGTGTCGGTGGAGTTACCTACATTTATACCATCATAAGGTTTGATGGACGCCCCAAAGTCAACATTCAGAGGTATTTAATTTTGTATGGGAGTTTATTGCAGGGGAGGAGGTTCCCTATTAGGCATCCATTAAGATTTATTGAGGCCCAAAAACTTACAATTCATGTATTTTAAAGGTACGGGAGTATGCACGTTGGAAGTGCTAAACAAACAACCAAGGTTAGAAAAAATCTTAGTTTTTTGTTAAATTCTTTTATTTTTAAATGGCCGTATTTGATTGGTCCATAATGCTCCACTTCATGGGGGACCCATTACCAACTAATGGGAAAGGTAGTTAAAAATAACCCTTATGGGATAATGTGGTTAAAAAAAAACTTTAACCATTTTATTCCCACAATTTTAAAAAAAAGTTTTCATTTTTACACCATTATTTCCTACCTAAAGGATAAATGATTTAAAAAAAACTTACCCATTCATTTCCCAATTTTTAATGAATCCATTTATTCCTTTTCTATAGTGGTTTGGTAAACTTATTATGGGACCTCTTAAAAGTTTTTTGAGGGAGGGACGGTATTTAAAATATGTTAATGTGGTTCAAAAAGGTTCCCTTAAGTTACATTTACTTCTTAAAAAAACGCCATAACCATAATCGAATGGGATTGTTCTGAGGTTATTTTATAAGAACTTTGAAAGAAAAAAATAAGGGGGGGGAAGTGTTAGGGAAATCCGGACTTTAATCGCTAAAAACAATTGGTCTTGAAGGGGTATTGGTCGGATCATCCTCTTATTATTTTTCCGATATTGTTGGTGTTGTCATTTTCCTCTTGTTTTAATTCTCCAAAAACATTTTTCCATCAAGTGTGGTTGGAATGTCCCTCTGCTTTGGTTTTTTAATTTGGCGGGGAAAATACTCTAAAGTCAATTTCAAAAGGTTTCTTAAAAAAAAAATTCAGGGGTTTTTTTTGAAAATTTTTGGCAAAAAAAAAAATTTTCGAATAATTTTAAAACAGGGGAAAGAAGATGGTTTTTGAAATTTGGTTTTATTAAGGTTAAAACACTAAAATTTTCTTTGGTATATGGATTTTAGTAATTTGTTAGTTGATTTTTATTAAAAAAAAAAAAAATTATTGCGATTTAGCCCAAACACAAGCTTTTGGGGAAAAAAATATCTAATATATTACATTTTTTTATAACATAAAAAAGAAAGTAAAAAAATTTTCTTAAAAGTGATCTAGGGAATTTATTTACTTTTTCAAAGGTTTAGGCCATTTGTTCATCTTTAAATGAATAAAAAAAAAAAAATTTTTAGAATTTAAGGGGTGTACAACATTAAAAAGAAAAAAAAAAATTTTACCCCACATAAGAAGTATAAATGGGCATATGGGGCATAATATGATAAAAAAACTTAAAAATTCTGTTCTTATTAAGTTGCAATTATTTAAAATTAAAGGGATGAAATATTAAAAATTTTAACTTTCATAATTTACCCCAACTAGGAATTATGAATGAAAGGTTTTTTTTAATTAGTTTTTGTTTTATAAAAAAAGGATAGAATATTACCATTGCTGTAGCTAAAAAAAAGTTGATAAATTTTTATCACAAATATGAATCTTAATTTTTGAATAAAAAAAAAATTTAAGCACAAATTGTTAAATTTTTTATGTCAGTTTAAGATTTTTCAACTTTTAATATTACCTTGACTCAAATTTTTATGTTTAAAAGTTGTGTAATTGTGTATAATTTTTTTTGCAAAGTTTTATTGGGGCAAAAAAACATGGCAAAAATTTTTCTGTATTTTATTGAATTCTCGAAACTAAAAATAAAGTGAGGGAACTTTAAGATTGGAAAAGGAGAGAATTCTCCTTTCAAACTGGGGTTGGTATTGATATTTGATTTATTGTTTGCTATCAGGGAAAATTTTTAACAAACACCTACCTATTAATGAAAGATTTAAAGGCTCTCAGGGATGTGTGAAAGTTTTTTTTCCTGGATGACCAATGGAAAACGCTTCACCTTTTAAAAAATGTTATGGTCTAAGGACCAAGATTTCTTCTATTGGGTTTAATGTCGAGCGGTTCTGTTCGCATAGCATTAAACGATATTCCAAAGGGAATTTTACTTGGAAAAGCTATTGGGGACGAAAACAGTTCAAAAAAAAAAAAAACTTAGATAAAGGGCACTTGACAAGAAACTCTTTATAATGGGCAAATTACTTATTTCAAATGGAGGGGGGGGGCTCCCACTAGTGAAATGATTGGGAGTTTTTTTTTCGTTTAAAATGGTGCGGTTGAGCCAATTATGGGGGAAAAAATATGGCTGGAGGACTTTAGATTTAGAGGGGGCTTCCAAAAACTAAAGATTTCGTGGAAAAACGGCTTTAAATGTTTTGAAACTTTTATTTGTTTTTTTGCCCCCACTTATTTAATCCTGTTGTAATACGTCTTACCGTACACAGTTTTAATGGTCCATTAAAAGAATCTTCGTTCTTTAAAACCCACCAACATTTTTAAAGATTAATGTATATTAAATGACAACTTTCATGTTAAAGCTCGGGGTGTTGTCAACAGAGGGGGGAACAAGGATCCGGGGATACTGATGGGAAAAACCAAGGAGGCGGGAAGGGAAGTCCATTTCATTGGAATTATTCAAGGGGAAAAAGAAAGGACCAATCAAAAGAAAAAAACCAAAAGAAGGGGCTAATGTGGAAGGAAAAAAGCCCCAACCACTTGAAAAGCTGACATTTTCTGGGAAAATGGAAAAGCCAAGTGTTGAAAAAAAAACGTAGAAGGGAAGGGGGAAACATACAGGGGAAAGGTTTGCAAATTTTTCAATTGGTTTCAAAAAAAAAAAACAATTGGCTTGGTTAAGGGAAACGGTTACTTCGAATATCTCTGTTATTATGGCAAGATTAAAATATGATTTGTTATTAAAATCCAGTTTAGCCAGTGGGGATGCTTTCTATTTTTCTTACCCCCAATCCATTTTTTAATTACGAAATTGTTCTTTGCAGGGTTTTACGAAAAAAAAACTAGGAAAGACAGTGGGAGGCTGAGCGAAGATTATATTTGGGGAAAAAAAAAAAAAATGAAGGTCGCGTTATGAAAGCCTATTGGGACCCATGGGAAAAATAAAAATTTAGTTTGTGTTAATTTATGGTTTTATTTTAAGGGGAGTTGGAAAAAAGGGGATTTTTTATGTTTCCTAAAAAAGTGTTGTTCTTTTTAGGAAAATTTAAATTTCAATTTCAAAGAAACTTGACCTTTCGGGGATATTCCTTTCTTTTCTAGGAAAGGGGAGGGGGATTCCCACAAACAAAAAAATAAATTTATTAAAAAAATCTAAAAAACTTATGGATTAGGTTTTACAATTGTTTGATGGTTTTGTTTTCTCTTCCTTTAATTTTTAACAAAAAAATTAAAATTTCACTCCAATACATTGTTTATTGCATTGTTAAACAAACGGGGGACCACTAAAGAGAGTTTTTTGTTATTGAAATGGAAAAAGGGAATCTCTAATCTTAAGGGCATCGGGAGATTTGGGGGGGAAAAACATAATTCTCCTTCGATCGACATGAAAAAGATTATTTAGTAAAATGATTGGAGTACTTAAGTAAATTTAAAATATTTTTTACTTTAATTTTGATAGGGCATTTTAAAATTGCCAAAGCAAAGGATAGACAAAAAAGTCAAAAGAAAAGGTGCCACGCGGGGAGGATTCAACCATTTAGGGAAAAATCATTTTCATTTTCAGATATATGCATTCAGGGACCATGTGGGGGGGGGAACATATATGGGGTAAAAAAAACAACATTTTTTACTTTATCACCTTTATTAGGGGATTTACTTTCACGATAGAAGGTATTCTCTAACCATGGGCTAAAAAAATTAAAAAAGAAGACGAAGGGGACATTAGAGCCTTGTAAAAGTTTTCCCCGGCTGGAAAAGTAGGAGGATGAAAAACCTTTACGGAAAAAAACAAACTTTAAGATGTGGAAGAAAACTGATAACCGACGGGGGTGAAATTGATGGGTGATAAGATAAAAGAGCGGGGGGGACATTTGGACCACCAAGGTTCTTGTTTGGCGGGGGACGTCTTTCTTTCTTCAAGGCAAAATGGGGGACTGGTTTCCAAAATATAACTATTTTGCCTGTCTTTAGGGAATTTTCGAATGGTGTAGGGGGGGAAAAGAGAGGGAAAGGCCAAACATTATTAGAAAAACATGGTTTTTGCAAGTATGGTTAAGTAGCTCTAATTTACCTAAAGTCCTTGTTGGATTGAATCTCTTAAGAAAAAACAGGCGTATATATTAAAAAAAAGAGTTTCAAATCAAGGGCTATTCAAAAAGACGGCCTTTTTGGAGTTTTTTCCAAAGTTTTGGAAAAATGTATTAGTTTTTGACCCAAACAAACCATTATTGCGTGTTACTGGGACCCCCTCTAAACGTTAGGGAAGTTGACAAACCACCAAGGAAAAAGACAAAACTGGATCCTGAGGAAACCATTTAGGGTTGGAATTATTTTCATTGGGGAATATGCTGAAAAAAAAGGCCTTTAAAAATGGGATATAGGTTTTACTCAGATCCATCTAAAAATACTAGGGATTGTTGGGGAATCTATAAAATGCAAAAAAAAAAATTTCTTTGGAAATGGGGACCAATTAGGGGAGTGAATTCAAATTTGTCAAAATTACAAAATTTTCCTATAAGAAGGACCAGGTCTTCCACTTTCAAAAGTCAAAAAAAAAAATTATGTTGTATCATTAATGTAGCCCCCTCAACTTCAAATTTGAGGTGTTGTTGGGGGACCAAAAGAAATTTCAATTTGGAGATTTCCCAACCAACTGCTTTTTTGAAAAGAACAACATGCATATAAAATTCATGGTTGTTTGCCAAAGTTTTTTAAAATTCCTGATAATTTATTTTATGAAAAAAAAAAAACAAAAAAACCCGTTGAAAAAAAAACAAAAACATAAAAAAACCACCGGGAAAAAATTTGGTTTGGTGCAAAAACAACCCAGAAGATCTTTTTTAACTAAGAGAGGGAAGGAAAACAAATCACGGCCATTCCTAGTGGGGGTTGTTGAATTAATTTTTTTAAAAAAGAAAATCTTGCAAAAAGTGGGGGAGTTGTGAGTTGAAAAAAAATTTTTATCCCGAGGGGGCGCCTTTTTCACAAGGCATTTCGGGAAATTTCTTTATTAAAGGGGGGACTCGGGGAACTTTTGTACCAAATTTTTCGATGAAAAATGAAAGACGAAGATGGAATTTCTATAAAAAAACTAATTTTGAGGTTGAGGGATCTGTCAATGTGCCTTTAGTGGTGTTTAAAAAACCATTGGATGTTAATGCGTTTTTTCAAAGGGTGGGGGGGACCTAAAAAAGGGGTGGTAATCAAATCAAGGGGCCCCAAAAATAGGGAAAAAGATTTAAAAAAAGAAGCAAGACTTGGGTTTCTAAAAGGATTTCACTTCAAAAAGGGAAGAAGGAATGGATGACACAGGAAAAAACCGTTTTTTCTCCCTGTGTTATAAAAAAAAAAAGGGAATTCCTTGTGCATTTTTAATATCGGCATTAGTAGACCCCAACTTTGAAATTCAGGGAAATTGGCAAAAAACAAGGATGTGGATTGTGAAAAAAACAAAAAAAACAAAACGCAAGTTTTCTCATTTGGTTGGGTGTGATTAAAGGAAAGAGGGTTATTAGGGAAAAACAAAAAAAAAACGGATGGATTCTTCTCTCAGGGAAAAAATGGTTAGGCACTTGTTAGGCAGTAGTATGGGGGAAATCCATATTTATGGGGACTAAAAAAAAACAGGGCTTCCAGGTCGATTGGGATATTTGGGAAAATTCGATAATGTTATCTTCTTTTCATTTCGACCTTTGTTCAGAAAAACATTTATGAAATCCATTGGTATAATATTTACCTAAGTTGGGGAGTTGTTAAAAAAATATGGGCATCTTAGTCTTATATTGGGTTTCTTTTAATCTTACTTTTTGGATTCCAGGTGATTAAAGGGGAAAAAGAATAACATTGAGTGAAAAAATAAATTCTCTCTTATTAAAAAAGTTTTAATATGAAAGGAAAAATGGTGGGTGATTTTGCATTTTTTAATTGTGTTATTGGTATTAGATATCGGAGATTTAGGGCACATCAAAGGTACCTTTGAGGTTTATATTAAAGACATCCTATAATTTCACTATAAAAAAATTTTTAGAGAAAAGTTTCTGAAAAATTGGGGAAAAAAATTGTCACAAAACCAGTCTAGCTTTCCTTATTGTTAAAGGGGGACTGTTGTCAAAACTTGAACAAGTGCCCGGAAAAGGGGGGGGAAAAACAAATCTTTAGAGGGAACCAAAATGATAGGGGAAAAACATTCCTTACGCTTTCTTACTGACGGGAAAAGGCTTGATTATTGCTCAGTTTTTTTTTTTGGATAAAACAAAGGGAAAAAAAAAAACGGACATTTTGCCATTTGGTTGAAATGTTTAGGCAAAGAGTAATCAGAAGTTTAATTTTCAAGTCTTGGACCATTGGGAAAGAAGTGCAAAGATGGTTTTTCTTAAGATATTTCTTCCAAAGGACACAAAAGGGGTGCTTTAACATGCTATGTACCAAAAAAAACCCAATCAGGGTTCTTTACCAACAAGTCAATTTGGGCTACTGGATTTCAGGGGGGGACTTTTGCTGGTTTGTATTGAATTCACGGAAAACATTCAAAAAACTTTCAGGGGATTTTAATATTTATGTTAGCCGATGGGAAGATCTATATTTGGAAAAAATTGCAAAAAAAAAAAAGGGAAACTCTAGTTAACTTACTTCCAACATTTGGAAGGGCTGGGGAATCATTCTTGTTTTGAGGGCTTACCTCATAAAAAATGGTTGTATGGTTTTTTTAAAGAGTTTATTCTGGACTAAGAATTGTTGACTCTATATCTATGACAATAAAGTTATATTGTGACAATTAAGGTGCATTTCTTATGGCTAAGAATAATAAAAGTGGTACTCGAAACAAAGATATCGACATCAAATATCTAGCCATAAGATAACGTGTAAAAGACAAGAATGTGGTCATTGAACACGTCAGCACTGAAGTAATGTTAGTTGACTTAGTCATACAATGTAAAATTTCGTTGTAACAATGAACGTTTACGTAACTCTATTTTATATTATATTTCTCGTTAATTGTGTGCACATTCATTTTTATTTCTAGAAATTTAACTAAAGTATGGACCTGAATAAATATTGAGTTTATTCATTTAATTATGTGGGTTAAAGTTCAGAGATATAGTGCATTGTGATACATGGAAGATACTACTCACTGCAAGCGACATACCACCATGATTCATGTATATATTTCATTAATAGGATTCGGAATATGGGACCATGTGAGAAGAAGAATGTTAAGACTTTTTGTTAATTGCTATATGGTAGATATATGGGTCCATTTCTCCCACTTGCAGGGACCCCTATTACACTAATGGGAAGGTAGTTAACTACCCAATGGGAAAATTTAAAATGGTAACTATCATTATCCCACCAATGAAAGTGGTCAATTACCTATTATTCCAATGGGATAATGGTTAAACTTGGCCATTATCCCACTGCATGAAGCCATTGTCTACTAAGTAGTTGGTAACTTTCAGGACCTCTCTACCGTTCTTGGGAAAGGACGGTTTATAAATATGTCATTTGGTTCAAGGTCCTAAGCACATTTACTTCAAACATTACCATTACATCTAAGAGTGAGGTTGGTTTTGGAATTTTAGAAGATCTTAAGAAAAGATGCATTAAGACTTACGGACTTTACGCTCACAATTGGCTGGAGGTATGTCAATCACCTATATTTTTTTCTGGTCATTGCTCTGTAATCGCCAAACAAGAAAGACTAATAGTGAAACAGACGAAATTACCTACTCACTTTAATCAAGACAAGAAATTGACTCATTGTAAGTGTAAAGCATTAACACAAGTGCATTATAAATAAAAGATATTGAAAACATGTGTTGTAAATTCTAAATTTACAAAATGATACAAAAAAAATCTATGGGATGTATGTTAAAATATATTTTAAACTGATGTATAGATATAATCATTGAACTTCTGTAGGAGTTTCTCCAACTGAAACTATCACTAAGAGCTAAGTGATGATAGAACATTTTGCCTTCATGCTGTCAGGGTTCTCCTCTATTCCTTGTTATTGATTTATAGACTCTGAACTGCCCAATGGATCCAGGTAGTCTAGCTAACAAGCACTAAAGTAATAGCTATAAAAGATAACATTTCTGAACCATGGTGGTTACATGGTTATGAGGGCTGCGAGTATTTGAACTCCCCTTTAAAGTTTACTTAATTATTCTCCCAAAAATATCATTACATTAGAACTTTATGTTTTGAAAACAGTGACTTCTGTTATGTGAATTACAAGTGCTCAAAGGAACCATCTTGGAATCTCAGTTCCTCTCTTGATTTATGTGAAAGAGAATAACCCTTTTCGATAAAAACAACTAGGCCCGAAGTTCATGCAGGAAATATCAGTTTAGTTCTTACAAGCAATGTAAACATTTATAAACCTTCAGGGAATATAGTTTCCCTTATAACTTTTGAGATTGAAATCAGTTTTTACTATTTGTTAACTTGAACTCTGACTTAAACTCGACTTATAGGGAATACATAGTTCCCTTATAATTCTTGAATGAAAGACCCAACTTTACTCTGTTTACTAGAACTTGAAACTTCAGCCTTAAAGCAAAGTTATAATGCTCCAATAATGACTCTAAACTTTTAAAGTAAATCGTACTTTGACTTGCTTCTTAACAATCTTGACTTAACTCTTAAATGTTCTCATTACTTGTGTGATCTTAGCCCTTTCTGAATACGTTTATGGATTCAGGGATGATTTACGTTCATTAGTTCGAGGTTGTTAGAAATTATTTGAAGTAATTCAGATATCCAGAAGGTGTTAATTTTACACCTTAGGAATAACAAAAAATGGCTGAATGAACTACGAAAATGGTAGAAAATGTCGATTCAGGCGCATGAGGGCACACTACGACAGCATCAATAGATTGAGGCTTCATGATAGAGCCTGGTGGTGCGCCACGTAAGCAGTCTTCCCATTAGGTGACTGAGCCCTTTTTTGCCCATTGAAGGCCCGACGCGCCTGGCCTTGCCTAAATGAATTTGACAATTTTGGACAAACTCGTTTTCAGTACAAATAGCCGCTAAACCTTCATTGTTTTATTCTTATCCCAAAACCCTAGGTTATTGAATAACTTCATACCCCATCATATCTAGCCAAACAATACCGGAAACTACTAATCAACATCAATGGGTATTTAATATCAGCTGAACCAAAAAGGGTTCGATGAGATTATCAAGAATTCACTTCTTAATCATGTAATCATTCCCAAAACTTCTTAAATGAACAATATTTGATGGGATTAATTAACCCAATATGAAAGAGCTCACATAGCGTGATAGGATCACCCCCTACAACTTCCAAAGAAATTCTTACGTTCTTGGGAACCTTCACTTTCTCCTCCCGTCTCCTTCTTGGAAGGGTTCTGGCGGTCGGTTCAGGATCATTTGCGCCAAGCCTAAGCCGTGAATTGATTTTTGTACACTCTTAAGGTTTATTTTCCATCCACCTAATAAACCCTTAAAATAATTAGTAAATAATGGTTTAAAAGGTAGTTCGCGCTTCTTAAATACGGAATTGGACTTCCTCGTTTTCAACAACCCCATCGATAGATTCTCCCTCAATTATTTAAAAAATGCACAAACTTAAAGATTTGGAAAGATGGTTCTCTAAATGCCCCTTCTAATCATCTAAAACTACATCTAACTCACCCTGAGTAGAAGCTACGGCCGTTTGGAACGGACCAAAACTCCTTCTTGAACTTAGAAAATTTTAATATTTTCCGCCTTCTTTCCAAATTTATTATCTATTTCATTGCATCCTAAGGTTTATTTTGAGTTACGAGCTGTTACATACGGTCCTTTAAAATTTAATCGCTAATTTTTATAAGTTGTGTTGACTCTCCTATCTCAGTAATATTTGATTGAATCAATGAATATAGGGATAATGATATTTACATGGCATGATTAACACATAATCTCTATCTAAGTTAGATTTTTATCTTTATTTGTTGCACTGAATATCCTAAATCTCAAATGTATGTTGCATCAGTAGTTATTTTTCATCAAATTTGTCGTTCAAGATACACTAATATCTATGAGGTGTGCTTTCAATTTTAATATTCAAAGTATACATAAACATGTTGAATTTTAAAAAATAATACTAAAATAATGTAAATACTTTTTCATAATTTTATCTTTATTCTAAATTAATATATCTATTTCACAAATGATAATTTGTGATACGAATTACTGAACGAAACATCTTAAACTCTATTTTTTACAATAATATTTTTCGATCAAATTGATCATTGTTTTGGAATTCGAATAATGTGGAATCTAATTGATCTAAAATTTTGTAGACTCATATGAACGAGCTAATAAGAAATATTATTTTTCTTGAATTGCTATATGTATTTTTTGTTATATTTGGTTATTTCGGCCCTTAACTTGATTACCAAGATTGGTTACTATTGAAGTATTAATTTTATGTGTTGGATTAGAATTTCATCCCTGTCAGATGAAATTAATGCACGTCACTATGTATTTAATCTTTTAATTATAATAATATTTATTAAATCTCCTAAAGAGAGTAATATATGATTGGGTAAATTTAACTAGAATATTTTCACTTCATTTAAGCAAACAATAGACTCTCCATATGAGTTAGGATGTAACATGTTGGAGTGAATAATTGCTCGTTGTCCATGTAAGTTGTATGAGTAATTGTCCAATCCATATCAATTGACTATTCGACATCATGAATTAATGGAAAATGACCCTCAATTATTTCTTTTATGATTATTCTAAATATAATTATATATCTAAATGATGATATTAGTCACCGACACAAGCCGTGGGGTGTACCACCCTAAACCCTCTGTAATTGAATCAACTATTACAATCCACTAAAGAAAACAATCTAAAACTAGAGTATTAGTTTAAAAGCAAGTTAACTAACTAAAAACAATGCAAATATATCAAGAATGTTCCGTCAATGTGCCAAACCTACAAATGCAAAAGATTCTAACAAGATTTCCTAGTGAACTCTACTAACTAACAACAAGGTATGTCCGAAATGTGGAAATAGGCTCTGAAAAATTCCATGGCAGCCCGAACATATGCTTACCCCTAAACTCCGAAGCGATCACCAATCTCCTATTTGAGTCGGTCAATGGTCCGTAAAGAATTCCATGTACTCAACAAAAATAAGGGCAATTACAAACAGTATCGCTTTGCCATATACTTGTTGATCCAGACGGGTATCCACTGTCAACGAACCTGTTTATCGTTGGAGCATCAATTTTAATTTCTGGACAAACTTGCTGAGCGACGGATCCCACTACGGATCGTCATAGGCACGACGGACCGGCGCGGGGCTCGTCCAAACACTATAGAATTTAGAATTGGGTATTGAGATCGACTCTCTGAACGTACGAAAACCCCTGGTGGCAAGACAGAACCTACGCTCAGGCATGACAAGCCCGTCACTGACTCGACTCTTTAAATGACTTGGAGTCTCTAACTTTGTTAGGAAGAGCCAGACGGACCGTCGCAGGCACGACTGGCCGTCACAAAAGGTTGCGTGAACCCTGACTGGGCGAATTGTGTTAAATTTTTAAGGGAGTTTTGAGCCTCTTCCTGCTTATAATTAATAAAGTTAGTGGTTTATGTTAGATTCAATTACAAAATTAACACGGGGTTAAAAAAGAGATAAACCTTGAACCATAGTGGGGTCAATTTTATCATCTTTTTATACTGTTTTATCTACTAATTAGGGTAAAAGAAAGAGGGATTGATCAGAAAACATAGAAAGAACAAAGAGAGGGAGAAACGAACGCTCAGAAGCGAAGAACACGATAAGAACGCATCTTGGGAAGTATGTTCTGGTTTAATGCTATGTCATATAACTCTTAATAGTGACATGATATGGTTATAGTCGGTAGTATCCGTAAACCCTTCTAATATGCTTAATTGTAGGCTTGCACAATGTGATTATATATTGTTGATAAAATAAACATGATGATGCCATTGAATCCTAATCTTGAACCTCTTCTTATGATGATGCTTAGTATAAAAGAATGTCTTGATGAACTAAAAGAATGAGGTTAGAGGATAATTTGGCACGGTCCGACAACCATGGTAGTAATAGATGAGCCAGGTGTCACGTTCCGGCACCAGGGATAGCATATGGATCCTGGTGTCATGTTCCGCACCAGGATAGTATGAGAGGATCCTTAGTGTCACGTAACCCCGCACCAGGATAGAATATGTATCGGTATCACGTTCCGAAACCCCAGGATAGTATGATAGGATCGGAGTGTCACTTTCCGAACCAGATAGTATGATGAGTGGAATCGAGTGTTCACGTTCCGACACAGGATTAGAAAGAGAATGAATCCGTGAATATGATAATATTCTCAAATGAATGACCCTATTTCCCAAATGAGTATGGTTATTAAGGCTTGATCCTCATGGTGTACTTGCGTACTTTATTAATGATTACGTACTTGTTTGTGTGCTACATGTTTAGTATTGTAGTGAATTTTATGATATTAACTGTATATCTGTTTTTCTATTCTGAGTTGGCCGATATACCTACTCCATACTCGTGTTTTTGTACTGACCCCTTACTTGTAATTGTTTTTTCTTTGTTTTTTGTGGAGTGCAGCAAACGTGGCCATCGCTTCACTAACCGCAACTCTAGCCATCTTTATGACGTCAATCTCAGGTGAGCTAATGCTTCTCGCTTGGACTGATCTCTTTCTTCCATGTCTTGATGCCTTGAAGTTCCGGCAACTGGACTAGCTGTTTATTATTTTTAGCTTCCTAGACATTCTTATATTTAGAGTTTGAGGATAGATTTTTTGTGGTTATGACTTCCATTCAGATTTTGGTGGATGATAAGTATTAAATTTTATGAAGTTATTAATTGAGTTCGCCAATGATTTTAAGTCTTTTCTTTTCCGCTTTATATTATTTTATTTATGGTTTGAATTGGTTGTTTCCTCACAAGTAGCGATAAGGTGTGGGTGTGCGCGTCTCGCACCCGTTGGTGTGGGTCGTGACAAACTTGGTAGCAGAGCAGTAGTTTCGTTGGTCCCTCATTACACACGAACGAGTCTAGTAGAGTCCTTAAGAACGGTAGGGTACTCCTTTACTTTCTTTTGAGAGGCTATGGACTGTAGGAAATTCCATTTCTTTCTTCTTTCGGCTTACTTGGGTCCAATTGGTATCGAGGTTGATACAATTAGTATCTACCATCTTCAAACACTCTAATTTTCGCAGATGGTTACACTAGAGCAACAACTACGCCAACCACCCAGCGACAGGCAAGACAGATCGTCTGAGCCAGGCCACTTGTGGCTGTACTCGAAGAGGCGCAGTTGGTAAAGGGCCGTGGTGAGAGGTCGTGGGAAGGGACGTCCTCTAGAGGAATAGGACAAGCACCCTTGTCCCCTCTGTTACTCAGGGCGTGACTCCTCCACCACTCTCGAAGAGTAAAGAGAGGGTGAGGAAGGTTGACAAGTTGAGCAAGTGCAGAATGAGGAATTACCACCCCAACCTACGCCAGAGATGATTAAAGGTTCTTGCTTATCTTAGCGGGTTATCTTATCAAGGCCAAGGACACCTCCAGTGTTTTCTTCTGTCACTATCAACTCTGGTTCCGTTAAGTACGACATCCGTGCTCTGGGCTCCCCGCATGGATTGCCTCATTAGCAATAGGCATGTTTTTTCCTCGTTTGCTACAGGCCTTAAATGACAAGTGATTCACGGACCTTTTCAGTAAGTTCTTGAAATGAAACCTCCAGTCTTCAGAGGTGCTGCATCTGAGATGTCCTACAATTTTCTTGTGATGTCATGATTACTAACAGAACATGGACATAGTGTGCACGATTTGGGTTGAGTTTGTAACTTAATCAGTTTCAGGGAAATGCCCCATGTTGGGTGGCTAGTCACATGTTTGTCAACCCTACAAGCACCCCTCTGACTGGGCGTCATTCTCTAGCTTATATGGGAGTATATCCCCCTACCTTGAGGGAGATGAGTGCGAGATAGTTTCTTGAGCCTAGGCAAGGCTAGATGTCGGTGCTGCGTATGAGGCCTAAGTTCCCTGCATTATCCAGGTATGCCACCCAGCTTCTTTTTAGTCCACAAGAAGCGGATTCGCCGTTTTGTGAAGGGGGTTGAGGTCAGTTTGGCCGGATTTCAGCCTGACAGGTACGCTGCAAGCGAAATCCCTTTCAAAGAGGTTGTCGACTTCGTGATAGAGGTGGAGGGAGTGAAGCCAGAATGACGTGGTCGACCATGGCAGCGACATCTAAGAAGGTTTTTTCGAAGGAGGTGATTTAATGGCGTCTACTCCAGAGGGCAGGGTAACAGAGGGTTTTATCCAGCCCGCCTTTCCCAGTCTTCACTGCCGACTTTAGTTGGGGTCCTCCTCAGACCGGGGGGGGGGTGGGGGGGGGGGGGGTCAACACTTCTCTGGTTTTGGGTGGAGGTTCTCCCCAGACTTCGTCGATTCTCAACCGAGACCTATGCTGAATCTAGAGAGTGGTTTTGGATGTGGGGGGGGGAGTAGAACTGGGTACATTCAATATGGTATGTCCAAACAGTTACGACCTCAAATCGTCGAGGTCTAGTGTCATGGGAGAGGCCGCCACATTTCTGTGAGTTACGTGGGGCCGAGGATGGTGGTCACCAAAACGGCCGAGGTGACTGTCAAAGTGGTGGTGGATCCGGGGGGTACTGGTGCATCGCACTGTAGAGCATTGGCAAGACCAGTATAGGGCCCACTTTTACCTTTCCCTGGGCGGTCTGAAGCGAGACATCAGATTTTGTTATCACAGGTAATCTTTTGTGTTTGTGATTGCATGGCTTCTGTATTATTTTGATCCTGGCTCCACATTTCATATGTATCATTCCTCATTTGCTACCGGTTTTTAATTTATATTGTGATTGGCTTACATGCCTATTCGGTTTCTACTTCGTGGGTGATTCTGTGATACTTTAAAGGTTTATGGTCTTGCCCTGGTGACTTTGTTGGGGAAAGCAACACGCATGAGACGTGGTTAGTCTTAGAAATGGTTGATTCGGATGTCATTTTGTGGGTATGACTTGGCTTTCTCCAATTTTTGCAACTAGATTGTAATGCTCTAAATTGTAACGTTGGCCAGCCGGGACATGATCCGTTAGTGTGGAGGGGTCTACACGTAGCACTCCAGTTCGTATCATCTCCTTCTTCGCTGTAAGAGAATGGTTAGTAAAGGGTGTTTAGTCGTTCTTGGCACACCTCAGGGATGATACTACCCAATACCTTCAATTGAGTCGGTTTCCTCGGTAGTTCGTGAGTTTTTCTGGCTTTTGTTTTCCGGTTTCCTGCAGACTTCCTGGTATGCCACCAGATAGAGATTTATGACTTTTGGCATTGATCTGGAGCTGGGTATTCGCCCCAGTTCCAGCCTCCTTAAGGAATTGCATCCAGCAGAGTTAAGGGAGTTAAGCGGCCCAAGTTTCTTCCAAGAGTTGTTTAAGTACAGGTTTCATTAGACCAAGTGCATCCACTTGGGTTCTTCCGGTTTATTATGTGAAGAGAAGAATGGGGGAGTTTTCGGATGTGCCTAGACTACCGGCAATTGGACCAAAGGTAACTGTTAGAACAAATACCTTCTCCCCGCATTTGATACTTGTTCGAATCAGTTTACAAGGTGGCTTGTCACCTTCCGAAAATTGGATTTGAGATCTGGTTATCATCAACTGAAAATACGGGCAATGGATGTGCCCAAGACTGGCTTTTGGACATCAGTAAATGGGCATTATAGTCTGTAGTAATGTCCTGTTGGGCTGACGAATGCCCCTGCTACTTTCAGAGCTGATGAATGGGATTTTTAAGCCATACGATCTCTTTGTCTTGTATTTATTGATTGATTACTATATACTCAAAGAGTAAAGAAGGAACATGAGATCATTTTAAATCGTGTTGGAAGTATTTGAGGGAGAAAAGGCTTTAGGCCAAATTCTCCAATGTGAGTTGGGCTAGATTCAGTGTCCTTCTTGGTGTCACGTGTTTCTAAGGATGGGAGTGATTGGGGAATCCTTCTAAGATTGAAAGCCGTGAGAAATTGGGGTAAGACCTACTATGTGTCCGAAATAAAGGAAGCTACAATAAAATAAAATTATCGGTTTTAGACATCTACTCACCACCGTCGATTTGTCAAGGGCTTCTCTCTAAATTGCCTCCCCTTAAGAACTTGACTAGCCGATGTTCCATTTGTATGGTCTGATGAAGTTGAGGGAAATGCTTTCATAACTCAAGACCTTGCACACTGCACCTCATCCTTTACCTTGCCCAGTCTAGGGTAAAAATAAAACTGTCATTTTTTATTGTATGCATCCTAGTATGGTTTGGGTGCAGTGCGAATGTCAAGAAGAATGTAATTGCTTATGCTTCCGAGGAATTAAAGGTGCATGAACGTACTATCCGACCCATTATTTTGAATTGCTGCAGTCGTGTTTGCATTAAAGCACTGGAGACACTATCTATATGGGTTAATGTGAAGTCTATCGGATCATGTAGCCTACAATATGTCTTTACTCAGAAAGATTTGAATTTGAGACATAGTAGGTGGGGATGGAACTACTTAAGGCTTATGATGTTCCATCTTGTATCACCCCGGGAAAGGGCTAATGTTGTGGCAATACGGCTTAAGTAAAAAGCAGGGAGCATGGGTAGTTTAGCCCCTTACAAGTTTTCTAGACACCATTGTCTTGAGAGTTTCAGACTCCTGTCTAATGCTTTATGAGGTTAGAAGTAACATGAGAATAGAGTATTTTTGGCCAGGGTGGAGGGCGAGATCTTCTTTTCTTGCCCAGATCAACTGTGAAACAGTTTTGATGATGAGACACTACGCCCGAATTCAGATATGGTGTTGCGGGGAGGCTAAGAAGAGATAATGGATTAGGAGGTGTTTTTGAGATTAAGGACGGGTATTGTGGCCCCGTGTTTGATGATTTGATTCACGACTATTCTACAGAGGCTACATAGTTCAAGGTATTATATAATCCTGGTGCAACCAACATGTAGCGTGATCTAAAAGCAACATTTGGTGGATAGGATGACGCGTGACAATTGTTGATTTTGTTTCTCAATGCCACAATTGTCAGCAGGTCAGGTATGAACACCAAAGGTCTGGAGGGAACACTTCAGAGATGCCCTTCCGGAATGGAAGTGGGAGAGAATTGCAGGACTTTGTGGTTGGGTCCTTTCCAAAGAATTGGTAAGTTTGATTCTATTATTTGGGTAATGGTGGACAGATTAACTAAGTCTCGCTCACTTCATTCCGGTCAAGTGACTTACACCGCAGAGAAGTTAGCCAAAACTTATATCTCAGAGATTGTTCGATTGCATGGATTTCCACTGTCCATCATATCAGATAGAGTACGCAGTTTACTTCTATTTGTGGATAACCTCATGCGGATTAGGTACTAGGTTGGAACTTGAGTACTGCATTTTCCCCCTCTATACCGATGGACCGTCTGAGCGAACGATTCATTTATTGGAATATATGCTTCGTGCATGTTGATAGAATCGTTGGTCATTGGGATAACTTTCTTACCCTTAGCGATTTTCATACATAATAGCTATCACTCAAGGTTGATATGGCTGTCCTTTCAAGCATTGTTGGGAGGAGATGTGGTCTCCCATTGTGTTGGTTTGAAGCATTCGAGGTTAGACCTTGGGGGTAACTGATCTGTTAAAGTAATCAATTAAGAAAGTGAAGTTCATTCAAGAAAGGCTTTTAGTAGCGGCGCAAGTCGGCAAAAGTAATGTCAAATCGAAAGGTTAGGGACTTTGGAGTTCATGGGGGTTAACAGTTTTTTGCTGACGGTTTCACACCATAAAGGGGGTGATTGCAGTTGGTAAACAGAGGTTAAGATAAGCCCGAGGTACTTGACCATTTGAAGTACTTAGCTAGTAGGGGAAGTGGCTTATGACTTAAGCCTTGCCTCCAGGACTCTTCTCCTCTCCGGTGCACCCGGTTCTTTCATGTGTCTATGTTGAAAAGAACATGGGATCGGAAACTACAACATCATTTGTTGGGATTCATTTCGCTTGATGACAATTTGAACTTATGAGGAGGAGCCTGGGGGGTTGCCATTCTAGATAGAGAACTTCGCACGTTGAGATCAAGGGAGAATTGCATCCATCAACGTTCAAGGGAAGAAATCCGACAAAGTTGAAGAGTCCACTTGGATAACGGGAGGCTGATATCAGGAAAGATACACCACACCTTTTTCAGATTCAGACACTCCCCTTTTGCCCTTGTTTTTCTTCTTATGATCGTTCGGGATAACGATGTAAATTGGTATCTATACGGTACGACCTGTTTAGTCCTTTTGAGTAGCAGATTTTATTTCTGGAAAAACTGGCTGAGTCGGACAGATCTCAGGACGGACCGTCATAGGCACGACGGACCGTCGAGGGGTCTCGTTCCAAAACACTTAGAATTTAGAAATTGGGGGTACTGAGATAGACTCTCGAACGTCACGTTTGTGTACGGGGTGGCAGGACGGACGTCCCGCAGGCATGACGACGGGCCGTCACAGACTCTTTAATGAATTGGAGTCTCTTACCTTTGTTGACGGAAGCAGCAAGGACGGACCGTCGCAGGCAGGGGGGCGATGGTCCGGCACAGGCTGTCGTGACCCTCATTGGTCAATTTCAGTTAAATATTTTAAGCGGGCGTTTTGGACTATCCTAACTTATCATTATAAATGTTGTGGTTTAATGTTATAAATTCAATTACTTGGGTATTAATAAAAGAGATAACCTTGAAACAATAGTGGTGTATTTTATCATCTTTTATACTTTAATTAGATACTAATTAGGGTAAAACAAATAGGGTTTGAAAAACAAAAATAGAAAGAACAAAGATCTGGGAGAACGAACGTCAAGATGAGAAACACGAAGAAGAACGTGCTTTGGAAAGTATATTGCATGATCACAAACTCTTCGGTGGAGGAGGTTATGGTTTATGCTATGTCCATAGTAAAACTCTTATAGTGAATGATTGTATCGGGTAGTATCATATAACCCTTCTATGATGCCTTCATTGTATGGTTGCACGAATGTGATTATATAAATTGTGATAAAATAACATGATGAGGCCATTGATCCTAATCTTTAAAACCTCTTGTAATAATGAATGCCTTAGTTATAACGCATGGCCTGATGAACTAAAAGAATGAGGGTTAGAGGATCGGGTGTCACGTTCCTACACCGGAGTAGTAATAAGGATCGGGTGTCACGGTTTCGGCACCAGGATAGAATATGATCGGGTGTCACGTTCCGACCCCAGGATAGTATGTAGGATCGGAGTGTCACGTTCCGCACCAGGATAGAATCTGGATCGGGTGTCACGTTCCGACACCCAGATAGTATGATGAGGATCGGAGTGTCCACTTTTCCGACGCCAGGATAGTATGATGAAGAATCGGAGTGTCGCGTTCCTACACGAGATAGAAAGAGAATGAATCTTGAAATTGATAATATTCTCAATAATGAACCTATTTTCCAAAATGAGTATAGTCTTGATGCTTGAGTCCTCAGGGTGTACTTGGCGTACTTTATTAATATTAAGTACTTGTTGTTGCTACAATGTTGAGTATTGTAGTTTATTTTAATGATATTAACTGGTATATACGTTTTCTATCTGAGTTGGCCGTGATACTATCAGTACAAACGTGTTTGTACTACCCCTACGTGTAATTGTTTTTTTCTTTGTTATTTGTGAGTGTAGCAACCTGGCCATCGTCTTCAACTCAACACCAGCAACTCTAAGCCAGTCTTCATGACGTCAGATCTCATGGTGAGCTAATGCTTCCTCAGCTTGGACTGGATCTTCTTCTTCATGTCTTGATGCCGTGAAGTTCCTGCATGGACTGCTGTTTTATTATTTTAGCTTCCTAGACATTCTTATATTTAGAATTTTGAGGAGATCTGTTCTTGTGGTGATGATTCCCTATTTTGGGGGATGATAAGTCGTAAATTTGAAGTTTTTTAATTGATTTCGTCAATGAGTTTTAAGTCTTTTTTCCGCGTATAATTAATGTTATTTAATGGTTGAAACTGGTTGGGGTTTTAGATTGGTGGTTTCGCTCACATAGTAGGATAAGTGTGGGGTGGCCACGCCGCGACCCCGTTTGGGTCGTGACAACTACTAGTTTAACATAAACAAGAAATTAGAAACATTTAAACAGCATGCATACATCTCAACTTATTCAGTGGGTTTTCATAATATAAACATCACAATTCACATGCTCTGTGTTGGTCCTCTCATGGTTATCCAAGTCAAACTATGCGCATAATGATCGTGACAAATTCAATCCATTTTTTTTATGACAAACGGGGCAACGATGGCAGTTTCGTATTGGTCAGAACGTTGAATTTTATCCAAGTTACTGTGCTGGAACGTGGTAACTGCTCCCAATCATACATCAACATAACCCATTCAATCATGATTTTATGGTATTGATATTTAGATATCTTATTTTAACATAAACGGTCAATACTACTACATGCATACATATAAGAAGTATCACAATGAAGCAAAACTATTGTATATAACATAATCATCGAATCACAATCATAAGCTACCTCGAAATAAGCTTTACACCCTAGACTACATAATCCTTCCCTTTTCGAATTTGTTATGCTTGTTGGAGGTCTACCAACAAATTCAGAGTCAAAAGAAACACTAAAATTCCCCAAAAATACTAAAAACAATAGCAATCCTAGTTCCAAACCCATGAACCCAATAGGTATTCAATTTTTGTTAATTCCCACAAAAATTCTTGTTAAGAAATTTTCCCGTCCATATGGTCTCATTCTAAAATGTTCTACGGATCAAAAAGCTAACATTGGGGGGCATGAAAAACTTACTCGAGCCTCAAGAATTGTACAAAAAGAGTTGGAATAGCCCTAGGGTTTTATCTTAACAAAAAAGTCAAAAAATACAAAATAAGATTATCATACAGTTTTATTTAATATTTTAAAACCTGTCATCCCGCTATAGAGGCACCCATCCCGCTCTAGAGGCATCGCTGTATCAGCACCAATCCCTCTCCAACGGCACTTTTTGAACCAGTGAGCTCCATTTTGGATTCTCAAAAAACCTATAATTCTATCTCAGTCTCATCCACTACAGTGGTATCCATCCCGCTATAGCGACGTTGTTGCAGTAGAAAGAATCCCACTTCAATAGCATGAAGCGAGGCATAGAGCTCCTAAGGGATTTTCAATATCCGTCTTTCAAAACATAAACTTAACCCACTGCGCTACCCTAAATGCTACAGTTGATTCTCGGAGGTCTATTTATCTAAATTTAATTATGTAAATTTGTGTGGATCCTCTATCGAGTTATCTAGCCAATTATGTAATGAAATTCCTATTTATTGACCCCATTGCTACCAGATTTAGTTAACCTTGATGACTCAAATTTCCTCCAAATCTAGTTAAGTTTGGGAATATCCTAGTACTACGAAAAGTTTTTCCAACCCCAATCCTTTTTCCCATTTACATTTCTATAACAAAGAAAGTCGGTCGTTACAATATCTTATATTTTCAATAGACATTAGCACCCACTTATTATTACTTTAGCTTTTGTTTTGGTAGAGATAATATATTAATTGAAAGAATTCCTTGTGAGTGTACTTTATGTTATAAGGAACTATTTTCAATATCTAACTAGAGAAGAGATGAGTATTTAGTATATACACTTGTAACTCTCCTATCATTGTGTTTGATGAATATTTAATTTTTTGTGGTAAATTGATGTGTCTTTTTTGTTTGTATTATTTATCATCAAATTGAATTATATTAATATGTCTCATAAGGAAAAATATTTTTAAATTAATGTAAAATTATATGTACATTCGCATCTAAGTCATTTATTCTGAATTAAATTTTGAGGTTATTAATGGATTGACATAACAGTTAATGAAAGTGCAGTCACTACCAACATGTGATTCTTATTGGGTAGGGTAGGAAATGGGCCTATGTACCTTTCTTTAAAAGGAAAAGAGGGAGGAGTGATAGTTTATAAATAATATGTTCAAATTTGTATAATGAATGAGCATTTGGACAAGTGAATTTGAGTATTCTGAGTTTTCAAATAGGTTACTCATTATATGATTTTTTTATGTTGTAAGTCTGAATATCTTGATAAACTCAAAATATTTAAGACACATGAAAATTATATAAATTCATTGCGATCTGATTGTAGTGATGTAAACCTCTCTGCAAAGCTCATGAGTCACTTACCTTATGGAATAGTTGTATTTTAATTGTCTGCATCAGACATTCTTTACTAGATTGGTGTACAAGAGAAAAGAAGTTGACTCTTATAAAATGATAATATTAGTTATTGACTTATTATTGGTTTTTTTGGTATTGGTTAAAATAACTACATATTACATTTTTGAATCCCCATTGATTTCAAATTTATTAACCTTTAACAACTATAGATTTGATATAAGTCTATTATGTGACATGTTCATTTATAAAATTGTGCAGCGCGTGTGCTGTGTGGGAGAGTAAGAAAATTGGAACTAAGAACATAATGTGTGTGTTAATTGGATATCCTAAAGTATAAAAGAAGCTTATGATAATGTTTTAAAAAATAAGACAATTTTTAATAGAACTATCTGAATTCTAGAATAAGATCATTTTGTAAACCATCTCTTGAAGTTAATTAATTTGATAGAAATTGAAAAAGAAATTAAATAAGGTCATATAAATTCTCTGTTTCACAAACATATAACCAGTATGTAATTAATGATAGATCTAACTGCATATATAATGGGACAGTTCTAAACAGCCAGAAAAAACACTACCAAAGGTATGGAAGGTTTTGTTGTTTAAATGAATCACTATATGAAGAGTTATTAATATTTAAATATCAAAAGATTTTGAAGAAAATAATAAGACTCAATACCATGACAGTGTGATACTGTAGTACTTAATAGTAGTAGGAGAATTACAAAGAAGATTGATTTGTTTTGTATGCCTGAGAGAACTTTCATGATAACACTCCTGAAAAGAAATACACTCTTGGAGGGTTTCATGATAAAGTATTTCAAGGAGGGTTTCATGACATGGTATCTCAACATTTAGTACAAAATTTATTTTTTACGACGAAGCACTACTAGAAAAAGTTGCAAAATTCCTTGATAAATTTATTTCCATAAGACATAAATGAATGCCCGTGAAAACTACAAATGCGTAGTTAAGAGTTTAATTGAGAGATTGTTAGGGTACACACTATTAATCGTGTTTTCAGATATAGTATACTAAAGGGCTGTTTGGTTAAAAGATTAATACCACATGGATTAGTAATGCATGGATTAGTAGTGCAAAGATTAGTAATGCAAGGTTGATTTTATCAAGCTTGTGGTTCATTTTTTCCCACCTCATCTTGTTTTTGGATAATATATCTATAAAAATATATTTTGCAATTATACCGTTGAATTATTATGTAACTGGGTCAAGGTAGATAATTGTCGGACAATAATATTTTCTATAACTTTCTATCTAGTTATGGGATGAACAATTTAGTTGTCTTGTTTGTTTATTTTTCACTTGAATTTTTTCAGGATAAATAATTGTCATGTTAATAAATTTTTCACTCACAAAATGTAATTTTCAATAAAAAAAAAATATAAACCATCTACTTTTAAATTTGAAAAAACAGGCAACAATCGTAAAATTGAATAAATCATAGATACGTACACATAAAATTGCGAGTTGTAGTTTTAATATTTATGTAAATTTTTTAAAATCCAAAATATTTAGAAAAATACATACATACATACATACAACACATATATATTTATATATATATATTATAACACACACATATGTGTCTCGTGTGTGTGGTGTCTGTTTGTGTGTGGTGTGGTGCGTGCGTGTGTATGTGTGTGTGTGTGTGTGCGTGTATAATATATATAATATATATTATATATATATATATATATATATATATTATGCACAAACTTCAAATACAAATATTACAACTCACATTTCAAATTATTATTGAATTTAGTAGTAACAAACAACTCTCTCTAATTAATTGAGCTAACTTTAGTTCTTTAAATTTACTATTAAATCATAAAATCAAGGAAAATACATTCACCCCTAAAATAATTAAAATGATGTTGACGAGATATTTTTGTCGTTTATACATAGCGGCTTATCCTATGGTAAATATTCCTTCGTATAGAATACTATAATTGGAAGTATTGAATAGATACAGTTAAATAACCCACAGTAGGCCGGAGTATACCGAATCCATGGCTTAGGTTCAGTATACATAGACTTAACTTCCCTACCAAGGACATGGTTACTAACTAAAAAGGCGAATCTTCACTCTACATGGACTATCGCTTTCATGCACAGCCCACCAAAGAACACCTCAATAACTTTCTGAGAAGATTGACAAATAACAGAAGTTCTAATAGGATTATTTCTATTAACCAGGCATTTTTATATAAACATTAATAATTTAATGGTAAAAGTCATAAAGTGAATATTGTTGAAAATTATATACTATAAGACATTCATAAGAATATATATTAATTATTGAATAAATATTATTTTTTTTTTTTCAATCGATCAGATAAGTGTAATGGTGTTTCTTACTTATAAGTAGGATGATTTTGTGGTAGAGTTTAACTTATACACGTAGTACTAAATCATCGGTTTCTGATTCGTATAATATCTTATTCCCAATTAGGACTAAAATTGCACATGCCAACGGTACGATTGTAGCAAATGATTCATGTGCAATTTTATTTGATTATGGAACTAAGTAGTTCCAACTTGTTGTTCTAGTGCATTGTTAGTATGCATGAGAATGAAAGAGCTTTACTATTTTAGGATGGCTGGAAAAAACACATACTCTCTAAACTATTAAAATGTACTGCCTATTCATAATCCTGATATAACGATTATAATCGGTCTATATTGTCTATTGATTACTTAAAATCTTACATGTGGATAGGTGAATATCCTTCTTCATTAGACGATAATTAGTATTATTTGTGAAATAATAAGTAGTTGATGGAGTCTATGTCTGTCATAGAGGATTTGATTGATATGTTTATTGTGAAGCTTATATGTTTTGTGATGTTCCCCCCCCGAACCCTACAAGTGGATTTATGAATTTGAACACATAAAATAAAGATAGTGTGCGTCTAACGGAAATTAAGCATGAATTTTAAATTGTTAGTAGTCGTAATTTATTGTTAAGTATCAATAATTTTAACATGGAAAATTACACAAGTGTTTAATAGGAAACTTTCGAAATATAAATTGCGGAGTTCATTACGAATGTATAGTGGAGCGGATTATAATTTATTATGGGAAGAATATTCAAAATTTTAAATATTTGGAATCAACAATAATAAGAAAGCCAGTAGATAATATGTAGTCCTCTAGTATTCTATTTACAGTAGAACTTAGAATCTTATTTCAAGGTGAAAAAGAGGAGACTTGTGGTGAAAGTTTCGGGCAGAGAATCTGTAAGACTTTTAAAAGGGGAAAACAATTGGTGTATTTTTTAGGGTTGTTGGGAAGGAAAGAGAATTTGTTTTGTCTTATTTTTGGATGGGAAGAATATCTCTTAAGTAAGGATTCTCCCGAAAGCCCCCCCAAAGGACTTACATTAGGGCTTTATTTTTGGTAGAAATAGTGTCCACCTGCCTTTTTTTTTTGAATATCTGATGAAACCTCTAAGTTCCAATATATAATGTTTAGTGGAAAGTATGGACCACTTACGCGCCAAAAAGGAAAAAAAAGTTAAAAAAAGCAACGAAACGTTGAAGCCAAATCTTCGCCAATGACACTTGGGAATCGTCGAAGGGAAGCACTCAACTCTTTTTTTCCACTAACAGCGAAGACTGAAGGAATGGATGAAGGAAGTGTGAAAGCGAGAGGTATGTGTGTTGCCGCTCATTTCCAGAAGTATAGATTACCGGTTCAATAAGGTATTTTGTATCAATAACAACAAAAGCTGAAGGAAAAAAAACACACAAAAGGGGAGAACAGAAGAAGGGAGAGAACCGCAATCATTCAGAGATCGCGACTAACTGTCTAATGTTTCGCCAAACACTAAATTTGAAGCTATAAATACTAGTTGTAAGTGTTATTTTGATGTACGAACATTATTATGAAATTGGTGGGTTTACTTAACTGATATGTTAGATGTATTGTAATGGTGCTTTAAACCTAGTGTTTGTGGTTTATTAATAGGTTTTCGTTTCAAATACAAAGTCACATGTGCTTTCGGGCTTGTTGAGAGGAGTCGCAAACAAGACCGCTGGACGATGGCTTAGGGAGGGGTTTATATAGGTTTAGCACAAGAGGGTTGAGCTAATATTTCCATATTTAAACACATCAGCCGCAGAAGAGAGTAAAGGAGGTACAGCATAGGCTATCCTTATGGAAAAAAAGGGTTGTCCGAGGAGGTTGCATTTGAAACGGGATGATTAAGTTGCCCGAGCGGGAACTTATTTTTATCTCCAAAGCTTAGCCTAGGTCACTATTATCTTGCACTTTTTTTACCGAATGCCATTACCCAACTATCTACTCAGCTTTATCGCGGAAAGGGTCACCCACGAGCGAAGAAGGCAGCGGAAAGTGCAGGACGCGGGCACAGAGCACAGAACCACTTTCCCCATACGTGTTCTATGCTTGTTATTGTTTTGCTAATACCTTGTGACAAAAACAAAAGAGAATCAAGTTTTATGAGGGGGGAAACTTTGACAACGTGTGTGCCCCTGTTATTTGACAAGTTTTTATTTCCTAAATCTCTTTATCGTACCGACTAATTAGAGATGAATTCTAATTAACGTTTTCTCGAACTCGGTCCCTTGGGACATTCCACCCCCAACCCTTGTTAGGTTACTTGAACTATCAAAAATAAAGCCACTTGTTTGCCATAGGTTTGTATCGAGTGCGTCATGATTAAGAATAAAAATAGCGTAAATGCAGAGGAGTGTTGAACTCCACCGACTTATAATTGTATTTCAGTTATTGTTATTTATTGTATAGTGGATAGGTCTATCACCGGAGATAATTTTGTTTGGTTTTAAGTGTATGTGTATGTAAGCAATAAAAATATGGGGTTGCTAATGAAACTAAAGTAGCCCAGAGGTGGGCACACCAAAGAATGACGGACGTTAACCTGAACGATTTGACAGGAAATGTGCAATGAACCTCTATCTCATGGGATGTGTTGGATCCATTCCACTCAACACCCCTACCCGAGGGGAACTGGCAATGTTCTCATAGAACGAGCAATGTTGCGACATTTGCAACCAAGAGATGACTTTTAAGCAAATTGACTCATGATGATCCCATGAGCATATTCAAAACATAGTAGATATTAGTGGGCCATCTCTTTCACACCCCATCTCCACGAGGAGTTAGTACTGCGATTATCACATTGTCTGATGGGGAAACGCGCGAGAGGTTAGACAAATACCACATATTCAATAACTTTATGGGAAGAGCTAAATTTCATTTCTATATGCTTTTTCCCTCCTTGCAGATGATGACTATGGTTGATAGCAGTCAAATTCTTTTAATAGCCCTCTAAATGGAGCGCTTTACAAGACTTTGGGCTACGGTTTAATGTGCTACCGGTGGCAAGCGAGGAGTAACACATCGGAAGATTGGCCTGATAAGGGTGTCCGACCCCCGGAGAGAAAGGAGCATCGGGACGCGATGGCCAAAACGAGACAAAAACAAAGACACAGGAGAGGTAAGGCACCCCAGGCAGAGGACCATCCTACGTGAAAACGGGAGGAAGAGAAGCGAGAGGGAGGGGCACCGCCAAGTACTACAACAAGGGCGGGATTACACATTCAGATATATCAAGACACGGAGAAATAATGCGGAAGACTAACCCTCATTTAAGAGAAAAATAAGCAAAGATTGTGTAGCCGAGAGATATATTATTATGAATCCCACAACATCTGGAATCAATCAATCACACGAAAACATCTCTCATCAACTTACTTAACGAGGAATGTCGTTAAGAACAAAATAACTTAGTAAAACACGCTAGTACATGCCGGAAGTTCAAGGCATCAAGGACTTGAAGAAAGAAGAAGACCAGTCCAAGCTAGGACGCATAGCCACCTGAATTCGATGCAGGAAGACTTGGCTAGATCTACTGTTGAGTTGAAGTTTGACGGACCCGGTTATGCTGCATACACAACTAACAAAGAGGAAACATGAAGTAGGGGGTACCGTACAACCACAACGTATGAGTACGATATAATGCCATAGGCCGCCTAAAAATAGGAAAATAGGGAACAGTATATACAAAATAAATAATGTACTCCACTACAATACTCAACAGTGCAATAACAACAGGGATTCAGCAAGATAACTACAACCGAGGTTCACACATGAGGAATCACAAGCCTCAAGATCCATTACTTATTTGGGATTAGTTCATTAGATTGAGTATATTCGATATCTTTCAAGATTCATTATCTTCTTTCCATCTTGTGTCGAGTACGTGAATACATCCTCTATTTCTATCCCTCAAAGGTGCGGAGACGGGGCACTCCGATCCTAATTCTATCCTGGTACCGGAACGTGGCACCGATCCACTTTTCTATCTGGTGTCGAACGTGAACTCCGACCTCAATCTATCCTGTACCGGAAAAGACGTATAGGCACCGACGATCCATATGCATTCCTGGTGTCGGAACGGACACTCGATCCTCATATTCATTATATCTGCGGGTTTACGGAACGTGGCACCCGATCCTCATATTCTTACGATCCTGGGTACCGGAAAGTGGGGAACCCGATCCCATAATTCCTCACGCCTTTTTACCTAAGGAATCATCAATCTCATTATATGAATTTTATCAAGCCCTTCTCTCATACTAAGGCATCATCATTCTCATTATTAATATATCAAGCGCGAATTAGGGGTTCTTTCAAGATTTGGGATTCAAGAGCTTCCATCCTGCTTTGTTATTCCTCAACAAATTCAAATCATAATCATGCAAGCATACCAACTTAAGCACATAGCAGGGTTTACAATTACTATCAACACATAATATCACTATGAGAGTCCTTACGAATATCGTACATAAACCATAACCTACCTCCCACCGAAACTGAGTGATCAAGCAAGCAATTCCCAGCTTTGTTTATCCTGGTTTATCCTCTTTCTCGTTCGACTCCTTCCTCTCCTTTTTCTTTTGTTTTTCTTTATTCAACCCTCTCATATGTTTGCCCTAATTATGTAAGTATTAATTAAGTTTTAAAAAGATGGCACTAATAATCAACTAATTAATTAAGGTCCGCTCTTTCACCCCCAAGTATTATGCTGTATTAAATTAAGCACCGATAGACCTTTATAATTAAAGCAGGAATAGTCAAAAACGTTTCCCCTAAAAGCTGTAAAGAAAAATCCCACCCGAACTGGGATTGCGTAGCCGGACGGCCCGTCGCGCTGTGCGGGCCGTCCCTGTGTCCGTCGCAACCGTCAGAGACAATTTCCCATAAAAGACTCTTATACGGTCAGTCACGCCGGATGACGGGGTCCGTCCTGCCCTTTCGTCGTGCCGGTCAGAGAGTCGATTTCAGGTACCCTATTTAGATTCTAAAGTGTTTGTGAAACGACACCTCCACGACGGTCCGTCGTGACCTTGACGGTCCGTCGCGGGGTGGCCTACGCACACTCTGACAGTTTTCAGAATAAAAGTGTACTGTTTGCTCCAAAACGGACTAAACAGGTCGTTACAATAGTTGATACCAATTTACCCATCGTTCGTCACCCCGAACGATCAAAAGAAGGAAAAACAAGGGCGCGAGAAAAGGAATAGACCTAATTGCAAACAGAATGTGGGTATTTTTCTCGCATATCTGCCTCTTCTCCCCAAGTGGCTCTTCAATCATGTCGATTCTTCCTTGCACCGTGATGATGGAGGCCGCGACAAATCTCTCTTGACCTCAACTTGCGAAGCTGTTCTCTATCTAAAAGTAGCAAAAGGTTCCTCCTTATAAGCAAATTCTCATCAAGCAAAATGAATCCCAACGGAAATGGTAGTAATTGGCCCATGCCCATGGTCTCTTTTCAATGGACACATGAAATACCGGATGCACGTGCCCAGGACCGCACTGGGGCTAAGGGCGTACATTCATAAGCACCTCCCCTATCGCTTTGTACTCAAATGGATCCAATATACCTTGGAACTGTAGGCTTAAGCCTCTTTTGCCAGGAGACGACTAGCAGGGCATGAACCCCGTTTTCATGGGTTGCCAACCTCAACAAGGACTGCTTAAACGCTTCCCATGAACATCCAAGTCTCTAAACCTTCCGGTCTGCATACTGCCTTTTGTTACTTTGCGCCGCGAGAAAGGCTTTTGTCTTTGCAAGGGCCCTTCACCTTTCTACCGATCCCTCAAGGAGGATCCCGGTACCCCAGGTCTACCTCGAAGGCATCAAAACAAAAATGGGGGATCTAGACACACGACTTCTCACCACATACAAATGCTTCAAATGGCAGGCAGGATATCAATCCTGGAGTGATAGCTATTATTGGGGGATACGAAAAACTCGTGCCCAAAGGTAGCAGCTATCCCAATGGCCACCAAACTCTTATCAAGCATGCGCGAAAGCATAATCCTCCAACACTTGAATGTTCGCTCAGACTGACCATCGGTCTGGGAGGAAGCACGGGTATGGGTACTAAGGTCCAAACCTAGTACCCTAATTCTGCATGAAATGTTTCCCAAAAACTTAGTAAAGTAAACTGCGTAACATCTATTATATGAGGGGATAGGGGAAACTCATGCATCGAACAAAAAACTTCTGAGATGTAAAAGTTGGCTAACTTCTCTGCATGTAAGTCACCTTGACCGGAATGAAATGAGCAGACTTAGTCAATCTGTCCAACCCAATTACCCAAATGAAATCAAACTTCCCCAGTGTTTTTGGAAAAGGCCAACCACAAAGTCCATTGCAATTCTCTCCCACTTCCATTCAGAATGGGGCATCTTTGAGTGTTCCCCGGGCCTTTGGGGTTCATATTCACTTGTTGCAGTTTGGACACTTCGGCAATTAAAGTCACCAAATGCGCTTCAATTCTTACTTCCACCAAAAGTGTTTGTTTTAGGTCGCGATACATCTTGGTTGCACCCGGATGTATAGAAATACCTTGACATATGAGCTTCTGCCAGAACAGTGTTGATAAAATCATCAATGCGGGGAATACACCTAGAAACCCTTCCCTTAATCCTCAACACACCTTCCTCGTCGATTGCTGCTTTCTTTAAGCCTCTCCTCGCAACAACTTATCTCGGATTCGCTTAGTTTCTATCATCAAACTGTTTTACCTAATCTTTCAAGAAAAGAAGATCTTGATCCACACTAGCCAACAATCCGTCCTTCATTTATTTCCACCTCATAAGTCGGTTAGCCAGAGTATGAACCTCTCTAGCCATGGGCGTCTGAGCTGCAATATGAGCTAGACTTCCCTGTTCCGCCTTCTACTCAAGGCATCTGCCACAAACATTCGCATTTCCCGGATGATAAACCACAATAGTGAGGTCGTAGTCCATTCCGTAGTTCAATCCTCTCCTTTGCCTTCAAGTTCAAATCTTTCTGAGTAAGTAAAGAATACTGAAGGCTAACGATGATCTGTGTAGACCTCACACTTAAAACCCCAGATAAATAGTGTCTCCCATGCCTTCAATGCCAAAACAACTACCGCGGCCAATTCCAAAGTCATGGGGGGATAGTTTAAGTTCATTGCACTTTTAATGTCGAGCATAAGCAATCACGTTCTTCTCTTGCATAGCACGGCACCCCAAAACCCGAATAGGATGATTCACATAAAAACAAATGGTGTCTTCCCTCTACGGAAAGGTGAGGATAGATGCGTAGTCAACAAAGTCTAAGCTTCTGAAAGTTTCCTCACCTTCATTTGACCCATTACAAATGGAACATTTTGCTTAGTCAAGTTCGTCAATGGGAAGCAAAATAGAGAGAATCCCTTGACAAAGCGCGGTGGGGTAGTAGCTAGCTAACCCAACAAAACTCCGTTATTTCCGCCACGATTAGTGGGTCTTACCAATTTTTCAGCTTGTCTCAATCTTATAAGGATCTTTCACCATCACCCCATCCTTCGAAAACCACGTGCCCCAAGAAGGGCACTGCATATAGCAAATTTGCACTTAGAGAAACTGGCATAAAGCTGTTCTCTCCCTCAACGTTCAATACCTTTCAAATGCTCCTCATTATTCTTCTTATATTGGGAGTAAACCAGGATATATCTATAAATACGATCACCAAAGAGGTCCAAATACGCTTAAATATACACGTTCATTAAAGCTCATGAACGCTCGTAGGGGCGTTCGTAAAGACCAAAAGATTTAACCACAAATTTGCGTAATGTCATACCTCGTTCGAAAAGCAGTCTTTGGACATCCGTTGCCCGTATTTTCAATGATGGATAACCGGCTCTAAAGTCAATCTTGAGAAGACACAAGCACCTTGTAATTGACGAATAAGTCATCAATGCGAGGAAGAGGATAATGTTCTAATAGTTACCTTGTTCAACTGTGGTAGGTCTATCGCACATCCGAAAACTCCCATCCTTCTGTTACACAAACAAAAACCGGAGCCCCAAGAGATGCACTTGGTCTAATGAAGAACTGCCTAACAAACTCTGAAGTTGATCTTTAATATCCCTTAACTCCGCGGGAGCCATTCTCTACGGGGTATAGAAAGGGGCGTGTGCCCGGTTCTCAAGACGATACAGAAGTCAATATCCCTATCTGGTGGCATACCAGGAAAATCGCAGGGAACACCTACACAACTGCGGGACTACCAAAAACCGACTCAATCGAACGAGTTTTTTGGGATTTTTTGGGGTTCTTTTTTTTTTTCTTTTGGGGGGGGTACTGGGTAGTGGTCATCTTTTGAGATGGGCCAAGAAAAGCTAAAACACCCCTTTACAACTTTCGAGCACGAAGAAATGAGATGATACGCACCGATTGGAGTGTGTCACCTTCCCACACTAACAGGATCTGTCCAGGCTTGGGCCAAGGTCAAGTTTTAGCATACAAATCCAAGATCCGCAAAATTTGGAGAGGAAAGCAAGTCATAACCAGAATTACATCAAAGTCACCAATTTATAAAATAACCAAATTAACATAAGTGTTGCTCCCCACAAAGTTACACCAACCAGACTAGGTACCTTTTAACACCACCGACTCAACCCACCGGTTGTTGTAGGAACACGAACTGAAGGCCATGTCAAGTAATGCACAATGCAATTTTGACCCATTAACAAATGATGAGATACAATGAAAAAACGTAGGAGGCCCGGGTCAAATAATACAATGCCATTGCAATCACAAACCAAAAGATTACCTGTGATAACAGCATAGACGCCTCCGCCAGATCTCCCAGGAAGCGTACAATAGGCCCT
>JAKWJA010002246.1:0-65529 GCA_027704765.1 Solanum habrochaites | reverse complement strand
AACGACTTATATGGTAAAACGAAAAAAAGTAATGATGAATTTGGATAAAGATTGAGAGGGGGGCAAGATGACCATAACTTAGGGTAAATGGAGGTGGCCGAAAAAACTTTATCGAAAAATTTTTGCCGGATTTTGAACTTTTAAAATTTATATCAAAGGAGAGCCCTGAAGAGCTTCTACAACATTTATGTAAGGAGTTGAGCTGGGGAATGACCGAAACTTATAAATCAAGGAAAAAAATAAAAAATTAAAATTATATTGGTTCCTTAGATCTACGGAGTTTGGGCTAGAGATATGGATGAAAGTTTGTAGATAGTAGTTTAGGTAGAGGAGGGTTGAATGGTGAAAGGAAAATGATGGTTTAAAAATTTTAAAGATTTTTCTGGCCAAAAAAGGTGGTGGCCACCGGTGCGGTTTGGGTGGTGGTTGGTTAGCGGTTGGTCGGCCGGCGGCAGTGGTAGTAAGGGGAAGAAGAAAGAAGAAAAAAAATCTTTAAAAAAATGCTAATTTTTTAGAGTTTGTATTTTTGTTTGGGGTCCAATAAGGCCCTTGGATAAAAAAATATCAGGGGGAATGGTTGAGATTCAAATCTGACCATTTCTATGCCCGGATCAAGATCAATGCTGGGCCCATCAAAAGGATGTAAATCAGCCCAAACTTTAAACAAACATTGTGGTGATTTGAGCCAATAAAATACTCTAAAAAATAGAATACCCAAAAATGCCAAATAAAAAATTAAATTCCTCTCCTATAAGAGGTAACTTTAAGTTATTACAGAGAGATTAAGGGTTAAGAGTGAGAGCCAAGTTAGAGTGGAGATGGTGGAGTACAGTCGGGGGGGTTGTGGGGGCGGGGGGAGGGGGCTGTGGGAGGTGTGGGGTGGGGGGGGGGTGGGAGGGGGGGGGGCGGGGGGGGGGGGGAGGGGCAGGTAAAAGAGAAGGAAGGATGGAAGAAAAGAGAAGAGAGGAGAGAGCGGAGAAAGATATAATTTAAATTATAAGCACGGGGCGAAAGTGGTGTAAAAGGTGGGGTGGTGGGTGGAGGTTGTTTGGGGGTTTTTGTGGGGTGCATGGGTTAGGTGTAAGTGATGGGTTTAAAAGGGGGGGTGGAGGGTGGGTAGAGGGTGGGCTTTTGTGTATTCGTGGGTGGAGTCGGGGGGGGGTGTGTCCGATCTGTGGTGGGAGCGATTGTGTGGTGGTGTGGGGGTGTAGGGGGTGTGTGTGGTGGGTGGTGTAAAATAAACACGTAAAAAAATTTAGGTGTTCATTGCATCAGCCCCTCTTTGCCTGGAAACTGAAGAGTTTCAAAGCAAAAGAGAAAGTGAACGAAGTGGCTAATTTTTGACTGTTTCAAACTCCGATGAAGCCATTTAAAAAGATGACGAACTTGCTTAAGCGATTGCCTAACGTATCCTGGATTAAAAAGGAAATGAGATCAGTGGAGTGCGAGACAAACTGAGTAGTCGAAACCCAATCAGGAAAGGCGGCCAAAGATTGCTTCTGTATTGTTGTCATCATTTGCCTTTGCCTATTAGGTACAAAAGAAAAAAAGTTAAGAGGAAATATGTCTCTCTACATTATTAAATGTTATTAGGATCCCTAAATTGATGATCTTCCTTAGGATCTTGTCTAGATCTTTCACTTGCTTCGTGCATTACTTTTCGTGATCGATCTTCATGTGTGCCTGGCGTGGTGGATCCATTCTTAAGGCATCGTTTAACTTGAGTTGGTGGTTGCAAACTCCAAACTCAAGATTCACCAAAAATGAAGAACACAGGAAGAATATGTTTCCTTTAGAAAAATGAGGAAAGAAACATATGAGAATTTGACAGAAAAAGTATAAAACCTGAATGAAATATGTTAAGTGAGGCGTGTTGCCGGAGAGTTCCAAATAAGGACACATTGTCTAAGATTGGATGTATCCCTAAAATGTGAATAGGGTTGTGGATAACATTTGAATGTTGGTGCCTATTGCTCCAGATATGCATATGGTGCGGTATGCCCATGATAGCGAATTGATCTGTATTGCATGGAATAAGGACTTGGTGCGTACTGCACATAAATTCGGATTGATCGTATTGTATGAAATTCAGACTGGTGCGTATTGCACATGCAAAAAGGATGGTGCGTATTGCCCATGAATAAAGGATGTGTGTTGTTTGCACGAAAATTGAGATGGTGCAATTGCACGAAAATCAGACAGGTACTATTGCACTATGAACAAAGACTGATGCGTATGCCCATGAGTAAATATATTGTGCTTGTTGCACGGAATTCAGATTGGTGCGGATTGAACGAAATTCAGACATGTGCGTATTGCAATGATCAAGGATGATGCGTATGCCCATGAATAAAAGACGGTGGTTGTTGCTGAAATTCAGATGGTGTGTGTATGCCACACGCTTCAGAGAGGTGCGTATTGCACATGGGGAACAAAGGATGGGGCGTATTGCCCTATAATAAAGGTGGGTGCTGTTGCACGAAATTTAGACATGCGATTGCACGAAATTTTAGACATGCGTTGTATGCACATGAACAAAAGGATGGTTTTTTTGTGTATTGCCCAGAATAAAGGGCGTTTTGACGTTATTGCACGAAATTCAGATTGGAGCGTATTCCCAAAAACTCTCAGCAGTTGATAGGGAAAAATGCGAGTAGGAATGAGAGAAACACCAAACATTTGAAGACTTTGGCGATCTTTCTTTTGTGATGTTTCCTTTTGACTTGTAACTTGCATTTTTTATTTCTGTATTGAGCAAAGAAAGGGGAAAATTGTTATTTAAATGGTGGTTGGTTGTGGCCGGGTTCTCCACGACTGACCGTATCACGACCAATTTACTCCAACTCTACTACAAACTCCTTGGTTAAGAAAACCTTTGACGCTCTTCTTTGTAACCAGGGCCTTGATTTTTTGGTAATACCAAATACGTGGGCGAGTGATGCCAAATACATGATTGACCTTTATGAATTCTACGTTGAAAATTGATGTTGATGTGGTTTTTCGTCCTTGGTCAATGGCTATCAACTCAGATACTAATACTTTGAGAAACCCGTAGTAGCTTTGCACTATTAAATTTTATTTTGTCAAGAGATATATCAAAAAAGAGAACAGAGAAAAAAAATAAAATCAAAATAACAACTTAAGGAGTAGGAAAGATGATCAAGAGGAACTATAAACTTAATGAAGGATATTCCTTTAAAAAATGAGAAACGGAACTTATCGGAGGCATTTAGTCAGACTTTGATTGAACCATTGACATGCACTTGGACTTGCCCCTGTATACGTTTGATGTGATTAGTTTCCAAAAGCTGATGAGTCATCGTCCAATTGTCTCTGTATCCTTTTTGCAGAAGAAGGTGTCAAGCAAATGATATCTTTGCAGGATATCATTCATGATGTTCTCTCCCTTTAGTCTTAAGGTGCCCATAGGATTTTCACCTATAAGATTTTATGATTATTATTTTAGTCTTGATGATGCCATGAAGGTTTCACCGATAAGATCTTTCTCTCTTCTCTCTTTTTTTGTGATGTTGCCTTTGATGATTAATATCATTTCAGATTTTTCCAAAAAGGCGGTTGCCAAGATAAATAGAATTACAAATCAGACTATTCTACATAAAAAAAACTTAAAACAATGGCCCAGTTTTTTCTGGTAAATAGTGGAAAACTGATTTTTTTATTATATAATGACCGAAACCCTAAAGGGTTTCACCTACGTATCCTTTCGAACTAAGGTAAACGTAGTTCAGAAATTTCAATGAGATTATTTTTTGAAGAGGGTTGTGACCTTTGTTTCTTTTCAACCCCAAACTTGTCGCAGAACCTTAAATGCATTAGATGTAGTATCTTTTGACTGAATCTGCATTAACAATTTTTATGCCCGGATTTTTTTCCTTCCACACAGTAGGTGCAGGTCTCATTTGGGACCAATACTTCCTGATAAGATTCATGGACATTGCCAATTTTGGGCAACTTTCCCTTGGATTTTTTGGGCGCGAGAACGCACTTTAAGACATTGGACCTACTTCAACAGAGTGTCTTGTGTGCACTTTTTGTTGTATGCCAACGAGCCATCCTTGCTGATAAGCTGATCAAAATAAGAATCTGTCATATTCGTTTCCGACTATTAAGCGAGTCCCTATAGTCGGGTTTTGACCCATTCAGTATCCTTCAATTTCAGCCTCGGACATGGTTCGAAAGAGATGGAATTTCGAATTCTTCTGTGGAATCACAACCTCAGTTCAATACACCAGCAAATAAGGAGTTTAACCAGCGAGGGGTACGCACTGTTGGCGATATCCTAAAGTGCAAAAGGCAGTTTCTCATGCCATTGTCTAGTGACTTGAACCATCCTTCTGAGAATCTTTTTGATGGGGGGTATTCTTGTTGGCTGACTCCACAGCTCTGTTGGCTTTGGTCTGTATGGAGTAGAAGTGTGGTTGCACCCAATTTTGAACTCTGCTCGGCATACCTCCTTCATCAGATTACTATTGAGGTTTGCAGCATTATATGTGAGGAATAGCTCTGGGATACCAAATTGAAAAATAATGTTTTGAATGACAAAAAAATCCACGACCGCCTTCTTAGTGACTGGCTTTGAAGTTATGCCTCCAACCCATTTGGTGAAGTAATCAATTGCCCAACCAAAATGATGAATCGATGTCCATTAACGGCTTTTGGCTCAATGGTCGATTACATCCGTTCCCCATGCAACAAAGGGCCAAGGATGTAGCATTGGTTGGCAACTCATGAATGAGGTGAATTGAATGATGAGATCTCCATGTATTTGACATTGATGAGTTTTCACCAAGTGAAAGCAATCTCTTTCATGTAAGCCAAGAATTACCCCATCTGGAGTATATCTTTTTTGCTAAGGGACATATCTGTTCATGTGTGGTCCACATTACCCCAGAGTTGTGCACTTTTAGTCATAATTTCTCTAATCTTCAGCATCCAAACATTAAATAATTTCAAATTTGGTCAGTGGTTTTTATACAAAATATCCACCGCTCAAAAAGAAAACATTAGCCATACGTCATAATAGTATTTTGGCTTCTTTTTGAAATGTCGGGCATTTCATGTCTTTAAAAAATATGTGATGTTGAGTTCTATGGCCTCACATCATGGTTCTGCTTCCACTGTATTACATATGCCATGTTGGTCCCGAATTGAATCTCTAATGGGGTGATGATATGGTTTCCAGGATAGGGAAGGCATTGAGGCCAAAAGCGCAAGGAATCGCTCAAATCAATTTTGAAACCGGGAATGTATTCTAAAATCGATGTACATGATTTTTACTAAGATCTTCCAAACATTGTCGGTGTACTATGGAAGAGGTGGACGGTCTCGAGTCTCCATTTGCCTTGTGAGCTTGTCCGGATAAGACAAATTTAAACTCACCAACACAATAATTACTTGCACACCTAAATCGATTGCCATATTTAGACCCATGATGCATCTTCACTACTCAGTCGTGTTATTGTACAAAATAAGCGGAGTTGACTGTTTTGTTGCAGGGTAATGTGGCCCTGTGTGGGAGATATTAAAATTGTCCCCAAAATCCCTGTGCCTTTTGTGTTGGTTGCTCCATCAAAGTGCGAATGTGCCAGGCTTGATATCCTTTTGAAAACCTATCATAATTGAGTTAATCTCTTCATCTGGAAAATATGTATCAAATGGTTCGTAATCACCATCGAATGGGTTTCTCTGCAAAGTGGTCTGCCAAATCTGGGCTTTTATTGCAGTGCGAGTGACATATAAAGGTCAAATCAGTGAGCCAAATTTGCCATTTGCGAGGTCTGCAGTTGGCATTGGTTCCGAAATAGGTACTTTAAAGGATCCATCTTTGATATGAGTGGTCATTGTGTAGGACAATAAGTAATGCCTAACTTTTGACTACCCAAGTTCGGGCGGCAGCACGTTCTTTCCATAAGGGTTGTACCTGACCTCACAACTAGTGAATTTCTGCTCAGTAGTAGATAGCTGCTCCTTCCTTACTGTAGCATCATGTTGACCGAGAGGAATACACCCAAAGGAAATTATCCGTTACTTGAAAGACATAGAAGAGGTACTGTCAGGTTCGGCGGTGACCAAAACGGGACGGTTGGACAAGTTACTCCTTGATTTTTTCAAAAGCTCGTTGACAATCTTTTGTCCATCTGACAGCAGCATCCTTCTTCAAAAGTTTGGAAAATGGCTCACATGTGGTTGTGAGTGAGCAAATAAACCGCTGAGTAGTTCAACCTCCACAAGTAGACTCATGACTTCGTTTATTTTCCGGGGGGATGCGCAAATTCAAATGCTTGTATTTTGGAGGGATCAAATTTGATTCCCGTTCTACTGACAATAAAACCTAGAAGTTTTCCAAATGGAACTCCGAATGCACATTTGTGGATTAAGCTTGAGGTCATATCTCTCACCTCTTTCGAGAATTTTCTCAAATCTTTGCACATGATCAACTTGTGTTTTAGGACTTGATTGATCGTCGTTGACCATTACTTCAATTTCTTTGTGCATCATATCATGGAACAATGGTTGGTCATAGCCCTCATGTAGGTCGCCCCAGCATTTTTAAGACACAAATGACATGACCCTGTAGCAATAAGTTCTCCTGGAGTGGTGAAAACAGTTTCTTTCGCGTCCTCTGCATCCACTCAAAGATTTGATGATTACCCGCATTAAAAAGTCCACGAAAGTTGCATCTCGTGGTTTTTCAAAATTTCAACGAGAATGTGGATATTTGACATGGAAAGTGTTCTTTCGGTAATAGCCTTGTTCAAATCTCATAGTCAACACAAACTCTGTCTTTCCATCTTTTTCGGCACAGGAACAACATTTGCCAAACTAAGTAGTGTAACAAAAATAACTTGATAACCTTTGCATTCAATTGTTTCATTATTTCTCCTTGATTTTTCACTTCACGTTCGGTGTGAATTTCCTTCTTTCTGTTGGACGGGTGGAAAATCAGGATAAACGAGGCCAATGATGAACCACCTAAGATCAAAACATTAAAAACCTGCATGTAATCATAAGCCAAGACAAATACATCTTTTGTATTCCAACAAAAGTTTGTGATGAGTGCCTCTCTCAGTTCCTGATTAATATGTTAAAACTTATTTTTATTTACTAAACATCCCGGATACTTCCCGATATTGATTGTCTCAGTTCACTAGATTAAGGCTTCAGTTTGTGCCAAACTGTTCCAGTTCCCATTTATTTCCCTAAAAAGCTCTCTTCATCATATCCACTCTTTAATTGGTGATTCAAGATTAAACACTATCTTGAAATCAGGGAGTGAATGGCATGCATGTCATTGTATCAAGTCGTCCATTTACAGAACTTAAAAAAAAAATAGAGAATAAGAATTAAGGGAGAAATTTTTTTTTTACCATGAACTGAATTAATTCATTGACATCAAAAAGGGACAGAATGGTTGACAATAAACAAAATAATTAGAACTATTCGGACACAACCTGAGGACCAAACAAAATACAAAAGAGTATCAAAAACAAAACTACCACGACTCTTGTCCTTACGGGAAATGGTGGTTCCCAGTTGCTTATAACTCAACAAACTGAGCAAACGAGTGCATATTGCATGGGACTTGTGCCTTCACCAACTGGAACCATATTTACTTCACAAAACAACTGGGGACGAGATCCTCAATAATTTCTTCAAGATGTTAATGAATCTTTCAATTCTGGGACACTAAGGATTGATAAACGAATGAGAAATATGGGGAATGATTATGGCAACGACAATCAATCCTTTTGTGGAGTTCTTAGCTTATCTCCATTTCTCTTGCTTGTTTTGTATCCGAGGCAAGAGGTTGTCTTGGTTTCCTAACAGAGTATTCGGATCCACGGTTCATTGCGAATATACTCCCAACCTTTACCGGGTTGATAACCATATTTGAGCATCGTCGTTGCTACAATTGAAGCGGAAAAAAGAGATGGAGACATGATTGGACTGATAGATTTCTTCTTTTAAAACGATCGACTGTACAACCTCACAGATGGTAAACAACAGAATCACACCTTCCCTTGCCTCAATTTGTATGGGACGGATGGATCTTCTGTAAAAGGTGAATCATCTTTCCCCATGAACAGTGGATTTCCTGATTGTTATTCAAACTCACAACTTGATGTAGAGTTGATGGGCGACTCGAGCCATTGTGGATCCTCGCCTTCTAGTAGAAAATTATAAAGATGTTCCATCATTAATTGGATACACCAATCGTAAAGACTACTGGGCCCAATTTTCATGTTTAACTTGACTCACCAATGGTATCCCCCCTTAAGCCGTCAAAAGCTCGTACAAATACATACGGGGGCAAAAGTCTTGTCAGTTGTTTAACTTTCAAGCTGTGCAGCGTAGAAAGAGGAAGAGGTTACCCCGGATCCTCCATCTATCATGACCCTCTGTACATAGTAACCTTCAATGTTACTGTTAAGATGCAAAGCTTTGTTCGTCCAGCTCCCTCCTTTGGGCAACTCAATCATTAGTGAACGTGATGACGTTTGACTCGAAGCGTGTTGGGCATATTCTCCACTGATTTTAATTGTGGTCTCTTTGGAACATATGTGCGTCATTCAAAACATGATCAAACACAAGCGATGTTCTTCTGAGTTCAAACGTAGAGACAACAAGCGAAATGATATGCAGGCATCTTCTTCAATTGTCCCGACAGAGTTAATCTGGAAAACATTAAGCTTTTTAGAAATTCTATATTTTCTTCTTCAGTAACTGCTTGTCTTTAGTTGGTACTGGGATATTTTCAGTCCTCTTGCCCTTTTCTTAATTATTATGGAGAATAACATCTCCGAGCGTGTCAAACCCCCCACTTAATGCAACTTTTTGACAATCTCTTTCTCGGATATACTACTGCGGTTTCGTTATAGTTCCAAGGGACACCTTGAATCATTACTGGAAGAGGTTGAACGGGATCTTAACAAAAATAGGCTCTTTCAACTTGGTCAAGCCAATTTGGTCATGTGGTGTGAATTGAAAAAAAGCATTTTGAGACATTACAACTTTGGCATAGATGCTCGACTTCAATCCCCTTTGAAACACCGATACGCACAAGCTGGGTGTCAAGATTGACACCTTCCGCACTCTGAGATGCACTGGTTCTAAAATCTTCATTGACTGTTTTCTTCTCCGATTCTTCCTAAACAAACTTTCCCATTTTGCTGAGGAGTTTGTACTATTTATCATCACAAACCATACCCACTAAGTTGTTTTCACCTGGAAGTGGGTTATTGGTCACATTGGGAGTGTTTTGATCATCTGTCACAACAACAACTCCATGCTCGATCAACTTCTCTATTGCTCCTTTCAAGGTCCAACAATTATCAATGTTGTGTCCTGGGGATCCTGAATGGTATTCACATCTTTCATTGGTTGGAAACTTGGAGCATTTGGATTAAGACGATGTGGTGGGATACACTCAATTTCTCCTATCTTTCTTAACTTTTGAAACAAGCTGGAGTACGACCCCCCCAATGGAGTGAATTTCTTTTTCTGTGCTTGATCTTGAGCATAATTCCGCATAAGAGGAGAGTTGTAAGGGAATGATAGGGAGGACGTTGTGGGTGAAGGTTTCCCTGACATGGGGCCCCAAAAATGTGGCAATTGGGAGAATGCACATATGACTTGAGCATTTAAGGACGTTGTACGGAGATGGGAGATACTAAATATGAGGGGCATAAGGTATGTAATGCCGATGGATAGATAAGTTGTCCCTAAAACTGATTGGTAAGGACAATTGGACTTTCTCTGAGCTCCCCTCTGACCCTGATGCCAGTGCAATAATGCCTCTTTCCGTTTTCGATTTCCAAAACTTGTTGAACCACCTTGAATGGATTGTGTGGTAGCTTTGATTGCTGTCTGGTAGTCCTTCCTGTTTTGGATCATTTCGACCATTTCCACAATTTTGATTGCTGTGTGAAACGTATTTCCATGGGGGCTATGAGGTGGTGGAAAAAGTCAGGACTTGAGCCTCTATAAAGATACTCAAAAACAATTCTTGCTAATTTAATGGGGGCTTGACTCGGGCTTGCTTGTTCCCTCCATTTGAGAGCATATTCTCTAAGCTTTCACTTGGTTTTTTCTCTGTATTGGAGAGTGTATTACATCTGGCATATGGCGACATTGTACTGAAATGTCTAACAAAATCTGAGCCATATCATCCTATATGTTGCTGGGGAACATCTCTTGGTCTTATAAACCATTCTGAGGGCGGGGGGGGGAACACCAGTCAGGTCTCACTAAATCTAAGCCCTGAGCAATTCTTCTTAACCCCCTGCACCCCGAAGTTTGATGATAGTATCCTAAGGTGGGCTATGCGGATCACCGTGTCCATCATACTTATCAAACTTAGAGGTTTTGAAAAACCAGTGGCAGGTGGACATTTCGGGACACACATGTCTTGATGTGACACTTTTGGGCCCTCTGAAAAACCCTTGATGCGCTTCATGTGTTGCGCGATGCTTTTCATTTTTAAAATTTCTTCTCTCTGCCCCCACGGCCTGGAGGGGGCTCAAATAAATGAGCGGAAGCCGAATTGAATCAGAGTTAGGGCACCCAAATTCTCTCCAGGAGATAGTACTACTCCAGATAAGTGAGTTGAACCGTCCGTCTTGAGCGTACTATTTGCGTCACAGTCGGTTGTGGGAGTGTATAGATTGGTGCAGCTGTTCTGTGACAGTGGAAGTATTCCTGAATGGCATGCCTTGAGGACGTGTTGTGATGGCCCGCCCCCACAATTATCAATGGAACCATACCTGGAGGGAAGAAAAGTTTCTGAATGGTGACTTGAGAAGATGAAGATCAGATACAGTGATCTCAGGAAAAACACGGAATAGACGTTCGGGTCGTGTCAATGGGCCCAGGCTTGCCACAATTGTGCATAAATATGTCTCAACGTCCGATTTTCTTCAACAGTGACTGTCTCTATTGTTGAATAAATTGGAGTATCCGCTGGAATGCACTCATTAGTTTCAGTATTGGTTGTCTAACGCTCTACCTAGGACCCCGTGTTTACTGTAAAAATTACTACGATTGTTTGAAAAATGGTGTGAATGACTAAGTTTCGGAAAATCAATTAATCTTATATTTAAATAAAATTGCCCTTCCAAATACGCGAGTCGCCACTTGATTTTTGAAAAATCAAGAAAAAATTCAAAAGATTTTAAACAGATTAAAAAAAGCGATTGGGGGGGGAAAAGGTTTCGAAAGTTCAAATGTACATCCTGGGAAGGTGTTGGCCCTCAGGATGCCACCGCTAACTTGCGGTTGACCAGCGATTTGGACTAAATGACTTTTAAAAGAAAAATTTTAACTAAGTAAAGAGAAAATTCATTTTGATATTTTTTCTTCCTTATTATTTCTAAGGAAAACATTCATGGAATTACACTTAAGGAAAACTAAATCCCAGTGACCACCAAAGTCAACATAAAATAAGTAAATTAAAATTAGTAAAATTTAAAATAATGAAACATGGCACCATTAGGAGATTATTAAAATTCTACCAAAAACACTAATTAATTCAAACAAATAATCAAATAAAGACGAGAAAATATTTGAACTTGCACTTGATTGCCAAATTCATCATTTGGCGTGGCCCACCTGTCTAAATGATTCAAAATTTTGGGGCCTTTCATTAACAGCATTAAGAACCTGCAAAACAAAAATTGTGGCCTTTTGGCCTTATATTAAAAACAACTGCTGAAGAGGCCTGCCCAATTTCCATGAAAAAAGAAACTTAAGGTATTACGAATGAGTATATGATATACACCTAATCGTTTGGACTTTTTGAGCCCCATATTTTGTTTGCATTCGAATTGTCATGATCCCACCTGTATTTTCCGGATAACTTCAACGTCCCTGTACGTTAAAACTGCAATTCGCATTTTTACCCCTATTTGTGGTATAATGCGTCTGTATATCAGTGTATACAAGTTGTATATCGCCATTTTTTTCCACTCATGAAAAAATAATACCTTGTATAAGAATATGTTCATTTATGGCCCCAAACCCAGGATTTTGAATTCAGATTTCGGTGCATTTTAGACCTGGATATCAGGGATACAATGTGTATATAGCTGGTATACAAGCTTTCTGCAACAATGAAACCAAATTTTATAGCACCATATTTGCTGTTTCAGGACTGCAATCATCTTAGGTTTCTAGACATTTGGAAAGGGCTGACTCGAGGATTTGTGCAACTCGGAGGGAATGCGAGAATTTGGGGGAGGGGGTCCGAAGTGACTCAATCGAATCACATGTATCAAAATAAAGGAAAGAAAAGGAAGAATTGTATTTATCCAAAAGCATAATACCACAAAGAAAGACTGGTTCCTCTATTGTATGAAGAGTTTTACACCCTTTTGTTTTTTAAAAAAAAAGGGGGCACTCATGAATAAATGGTTGGGTAATACCCTTGTTGCTAGGGAAGAAAACTTCAACAATTATAAAATAATGCCCACATTAAATAAACAAACAATTCTTGTGAGATTAAACAAATAGCATTCAAAAGCCCTTTGTATCTGAACTACAAAATCATAAGCCATTACATTCTAAAGCTTACAAAATAAGCAAAGCAAAAAAAAAAAAAAAATCAAAAAAGAAAAACAATAAACCCTCATAGTCATAACAACAAATCCCAGAGAAAGCAAAATGATAACACTAATAAGGCAGCCTGTAACAACTACTGCAAAACTCCCTTTGCTAAGATCGAAAAGCGAGGAGAATGAAAGAAACGAAAGCCATGCATGTCACTTGGGCCGTATTATGGACACAGATGAGCAGATAGGATCGAAACTTAAAGGGAAAGGCCTGCTTAATTATGATGTGTGCTCACTGCTCTTCATCGACTTGATAACTTAAGAAAGACAAAACATTCAAAGCAAGATAACAAAAACAATCTAATATTCTTAAGGTCACAAGCCGAGCAATACCAGCCATGGACATTTACAATGAAGTTGAAAGGGGAAGAGCGAAGATGAAACAAAGAGATAACAACGAAACACAACGAGCTACAGACGACTGCTTCCAAACCGGACACATTTTCGATCATGAAAACATAAGCAAGCCGAAGGGGAGGGCAACATAACAAAACGCTTCACGCTAACCAAACAAAAGAAGGTTCCAAACATAACGATTGGAGTCGAACTAAGATGAAGAAAGGAAACATTACCTTTTCGAGCAGCGAACCGGACCGCAATGAACAAAAGCACGAGCTCTCCGACCACACAACCAAGAACAGAGGAAGAGAAAAGTATAAGCTAAAGCTCCCAAATTCGATTGTTTAGGAGCCTGTTTCTACGTATTTCGGTCGATTTGTGAATCCGTGTATGATTAGTATAATTTTTGTAACTAGAGTAAAAGACTTCCTCCCCAAAAAATTCCTCCACCAAAAAATCCAGTGTATCAAACGCCTAAAAGTTCTAAAACCTCAAAATTTCCAACCCCTTTCTGAAGGAGATGGGGGGTTTATATAGAGGAAATTATTAGGGTTTTGAAGGGAAAGGGCTGGAGGAAATCGTTCAGGCCCATCCAAATTCGAAAAAAAATTCGACTTCCGGGACCTTATCCCAAAAGCTGAGAGGAAATGCGATTTGGATGCCAAATTCCAATGGATTGGAAGCATACGTAGCGGGTACGGATCATATGTGTCCTTTGCACCATTACGTGGAGTGATCCTGAAGACTCAAGACGAAAGGCCTCTGATGCGTTGCTGCCCTGACAACTCCTTCTGCCCGAATCCGGCTGGTACAGTACCATCAAGAGGGAAAGGAAATGAGGACGGCGAGCGAAGGTTCGCGCCACTACACGGTTGCCAAACACCTTGCGCGCTAGGGAGAAGACCCAGCGCGTGGACAAGTTGTTGTTGTATCCTCTTCTGGATCAAAACATGAAAAGAAGGAAAAAAGGGGGAAACGGTAGGGTAGGGGGAATCGGGTGAAGGGGAAAGGGGGGAGAAGGCGAATGGGGTTGGTTGAAGTGGGCTGGGAGGAAAAATTGGGCCTGGGGAAATGTAAAAAATAAGAAAAGTGTTGGAAAGGGGATGAGCCGCAATGAGAGAAACTAAAAATGGGCCTGGGCGGCTGAAAGGGAGAAATTGGAGTGGATTGGGAATAATTAAAAAGGGAGTGGGCTGGAAGGGAATACAAAGGGCAGAAAGGAATGGGTTAATTTACAAATAGCCAAATGGTTAAGATGATAAATTTGGCCTAAACTTAAAAAAACGAATAGTATTAATTAATGAGAGCTTCTTTATTTAGTAACATAAATTTTATATTGTAAAATAGTGATTCAAAAAATATAAACCATAGTTTAAACTAACTAGTTTAATAGAAGATTACTAAACTTAAAATATATTTTAGATGATTGTTGAATAATCCTAAATATATATTATATACGTATTATTGTAAAATATATATAATCTGAAAGTTATAAGAAGGGACAAAAATTATTCAAAACAACGCCAAACTTGATTTTTTTTTCTATAAATTTATCGAATACTTATTTTAAATTGCGTTGGAATAATTTAGAAGCTTGAGAATAATTTAGTACCGAGGAAAATGAACACATGACCAAACCAATTTTGGACCAACACCCTCATCTTAAGGGAAGTATTGGCAAAGGGTGTTAGGAATTATGGCCAACCCTTGCAACGGGTTCCTACATATCTCGGCTATATGAGGAATGCAGGCCAATTGTAGTTCGATAATCTTGATACACGCCGACTTTGAAAGTATTCAAAAGCCACCTCGATACGAATATGAAGGTATCGAAATGCTTGAGAATAAAATTGGAGAGCGACGTTGGAATACAACCGACGTTTCAAAAGCTCTTGGAGCATTTATCACTCAGATGGGGAAACTTGCTTTCCAGGAAATCTAAATGTTAGTGATGTGAGGACTGAAACATGACAAAAATAAAGGAAAACCCCACAAGCTTAAGATAGGGTGTGGTGTTGAATTGTGGTGGAAGTCGTCCTTTTGCTCGCGTCCTAGAGTTTGACATTCTTTTGGATGGGTCCCAGTTCGACTGCTCCAAGAAAACGTTCCACATTAGCCTGCATCCTTTTTGATGTCGTCCGCACTTGGTGGTTTTTGTAGAATTCATCCTTTTCGGATGCTCTCGACAAAGACGAGATAAAACTCGTCTTAGACTTAAAAAAACAACTGGATTGGGAGAAATGGGCGTTTTTACCATACGAACACTTCAGTGTTCATCCTCAAATTCGACGTCGACTCGATCGGTCTGACGACTAACAATAAAATTATGACTTGTGTTTTTGCAATATAATCTTAATGTACTATACTTGATGTCGAAATAATAATAAGTGCCGATGCGAATGATATTTCTTTTGCAGTCACTTCCAATGCTCTCTTGATGTTTACTTTTATCAAAAAAAGATGTGGTGATACCGATGGAGGAATAAATATCCTCTTGGGGATACACGATTCCCTTTCTTTATTCTGTGTATGGATCTTCCTGCGGGGAATGAATATCTTCCAGCGATACGTAAAATTCTGCGAGGTATAAAATCTTCTCGCAATGCATAACTTTGGCGAGCATGAAATTTTCTCGCGATGCACAAATTTCAACGAGGCCTGAATTTTTCTCGGGATGCATAAGTTTCAGCAGGTAATGACTTCTCGCGATTTGTCTAAATTTCAGGAGGTTATGGAAATTTTCTCGCAATGTATTAAATTGGAAGAGGTATGAAAGCTTACGTCGGGCATAATATTGACTCGCGATATTGCATGATTTTTGCCGATGCATGATTTTTCAAGAGGTGGTGTGGGATTCTTCTCTAATGCATAAATTTCGCGAGGTATGAGAGTCTTCTCGCGATGTCTAATTTCAGTAGCATGAAGTCTTCTCGCGATGATAGAACTGTGACGCAGCATGAATATCTTTGCGTACGGCATAAATTATCTTGGACTCGAATGGAATGCATGATTGTTCCGCGGATGCATGATTCACATGTGATTTCCCTTGATGAATTGATTTCACGATGCATGGATTCTTTCGTGATGCATATAAATTCCAGCGAGGCCATGAAGTATTTCGCCGATGTCTAATATTTCAGGAAGGTATGCAAATCTTATCGAGAGTATAAATTTTTACTGAGGAATGAAATCTTCTTGTCGTGTCCATAATTATCAGCGAGGTATGAAGTTCTTGTCCGCGATGCATAAATTCCAGCGATGTATGAAATCTGTCTCGCGATGTATAAATTTTTACGAGGCATGAAATCCTTATCGGCGTGCATAATATCAGCGAGGATGATTCTTCCGCGACTGCATAATTCCAGCAAGGTATGAAATCTTCTCGCGATGTCTAAATTGATGAGGCATGAAATCTTCTCGTGCGCTAATTATTGATTCGCGATGCATGATTTCTGCGGCAGTGATTTTCCGTGGATACATGATTTTCCCGATCATTGATTTTCGCAATGCATGAATGTCTCGTTGGATGATAACGGCAAGACGAACTCCAGATAATATATCGCCTTGACTTGGATAAAAATAATAATAAAATAAACTACCTTCTATGGGGTCTGCACTTGTCTTGATTGACATTAACTATTTGTTGATAATGTAAGCAAATAGCGTCCTTTAAAGAAATAGTAAACCTATTCTTGAAATTCCGGTTTGAATCAACTTTGAATCTGCTAGGCGCTTCTTGTGATTTCATATGTGGAACTGGATTGAAATAACAATTCCTATTCCCAAAGTCTTTGACATAAGTGCTATAAAATGCTCTTGCTTTAGGAAAATCCTTGATTTTGGGATAGTTTTCTCCTCTTTGGAGTCTCTGTAAACGAGCTAGCTAGCTAAATAATTATCCAACTGTAAAACAATTGGATGCTCAATAAAGTCAAACTGTACGAGGGGATGACTCGACATATTCCAACTGTAACGAGGTGGGATGACTCGATAAGATTCAACTGTAACGAGGTGGACATGTGCTCGATAATCGTCCACTGTACGAGGTGGATGGCTCGATAATTATTCCAACTGTAAGGGCGATGGCTCGATAAATTCAATATAATTCACAAATAGGAACCATCATCTTTCTGATGTGATGGACCGGCAATTTCCCTTGCAACCAATTCTAAGTTAGGGTCACTTTGATCATCCTTCAAATTTGATGTTCACTTTTAAAGAGAATCTGGCTTGACCCATAATATCACCTTGTTTCTTGCACTTTGAAATAATCTATTAGTGTTTGGCTTTAATATTCCTGGCCAAGATAAAATAAATTGTGTATTAAATCACTTGAGGCAATATAAAGAAGAAAATAGAGATTAAAATGAGATTGAGATTTTCTAGGTTTCGTTGATGAGTCCACGATGGGTGCAAGTGACGCCCTTTTGTCATTCTTGACAGCTTTATATAGCCATTTTTGTGACTTCAATGTTCCTGCTGCAACGAAAATTCTTAGTTTGAAAGACTGATTTGTGGTCTTGTTCCATGTTATTTGCAGTTGGCTTGCACGCTCGCCCGTCCTTTATATGACATATTTGAGAATTTTTTAGGACCCTCCTAAAAAACTTTATTCACCGGTCTACAATAAAAGAAACTCTCATAACTTGTCTGTTAACTCTGAGGTGCTTCATCGGGAATTTTGAGGCCCTTCTCAAATTTTTCCAGTTACTTATAATAAGTAAAACACCTGGACATTTGTGGATTTTGAGATATCTCAAAAATTTGCCCAGTTGCAACTTGATTATCGTAATTTTTGAGATCCCCCATAGGCTAATCTCTGTAAATTTTGGTCTTCGGTTTACTTGTTGAAAGAAACTCCAACTCCAAATGGAATTTTTTGAGATCCTTTCAAAAATTCTGTCCCATTTCCATTATGAAGAGAAATGGAAATCGTACTGGGATATGACGAGTCGGTTGTGGCGCCTACGTAATCCCATTGGAGAGAAGAGGAAGGAAGGAATCAGGTCAAACGTTAGTTCTCCCTCAAGAATGAACCAAAATAGGGAAGTTTTGATAAAGAAACGATCGAGGCAGACATAGGCCGCCTAAGTATATATTCTTGAGAAATCAGTCGAACTGAGTTCAAACTAGAAATGTGCGATACATTTTCACAAGAAACGGTAAACAACAAAACTCATATGCCAAAATTTTGGCATGTTGGGCATTCTTCTTCTAGAAGAATATCTCCAAATCTAAGTCAGAAATGTCTTGTACTTTCCTCGTGATCATCCACTATGTCATCCATTCAAGTGCCATGTCCAACGGCCCCTGAATGATAAGACACAGCTGTTGGTCAGCTCTTGTAAATTTTCCCAAAGGAGTGGTTGGTCTTCCTTTATTTAGAGAGCGCAACCCATTGCTTTCAACCTTTCATAAAAGGTGAGTTTGAGATTCTCCTTAATGGTGAATATTTTAGGAGTCTTCCTAAATTTTGGGCGAGGAAATTTTTTCTGATTAAATTATGGTTTGATGTTCCTTTTGAGAAGCTGGCCCCTAATACGGGTTGCCGTGAACTATACTTACTCCTCCAATTCCTTGGATTTATTCCATATCATATTTCTATGATTTTCCACTGAGATCTCAATGGGTAAATTTGGTGAGCTTCAGTCTTGAAACCATCTTCCAAAGCTATCCCACTTGACAATCTCGACAAATTTTGTCCCATCATAAACAACATTCTTCAAGTACCAGGCTCTTGAGTACGGAATGAACATTTCAGTGATTCTCACGTTTCGGACATGGGAGGTTGTTACTTTGCGGCTCTTTTTCTCCAACGAAAGAGCGTACTCTCGATAATTTTCTGAAGATTTTGTTTGATCTTTCCAAGTAGTAGCGATCTGGGGCGATTCTTCTCGTTAGGCCCAAATCTTTCTGTAAAATCCGTTGCGAGTGCATTCAACACTTTTCCATTGGTTCAGCTCTTGGATTGTAGTCACTCCAAAGCTTCTCACTTAGACTTCGACTGAATGAGACGCATCAATAAGCTTCATTTTTGCCAACCCCACGAGTTGATCACAATAAACTTAAGATGTGACATCGAGGATTTCCCTGTTCGTTAAAGTGACAAAAATTCGGTAATTTAACCCTTCGGGAGGTCGGAGATTTGGTGATGCATAAAATACTTTATAGATCCATCCATCGATTCGGAATAAGTGCAAACTCCTTATGGCTTTCCTAATCTCTTCTTTCATATTCACCTTTGACAACCTTCTATTTTGACCTCCATCTCTTCTGTTCTATAATGATGCAAGCCGAACCAAGCAGCATGAGGTTCATTTGTCAATGAGATGGAAAGTAGTCTTATGAGGTATGGGTTGGAGCAATGGAGGGATTTTGGGTATTTTGGAGTGGCTTGATAATTTTGGGTGGGGAAGTTTTGAGGATAAGGATCGGTGTTTGGTTTTGAGAAGTGGAAAGGTTTTGAGCATTGTTCGTATTTTGGTTTTGAGGAGAGGAGGATTTTGGAGGTTAGTATTTGAGGAATTTGTGGTGCTGAAACGATTGGTTGGCGTGACGGGTTGGGGGTTAGTTAAGTCAAATGGTGGGGGATTTGAGTTGGGTTAGAGAGAAGACTGTTCTGAACCTGTTCTGTGCTGGGGATTGAAGTTGAGGGAGGTCTTCCATCTATGGGAGGGTTTGAAGGATGAAATTGGATTAGACAAATCTTGCATTCTTTGCATTTCAACCCTCATTCTGGCCATCGGTTGCATTAACGGCATAACGATTCATTGGATCCAGCTGGCATCGGGGTAAGCCACGACAACACATTCATGTCAATCTATTAATTGTTATCCCCATTATTGTCTTTTATTTTTGCAAATTTTGATCGGGGAAGGAATTTAGGGGCCTTAGACCTCGTGAAATACGGATGATAAACCGGCTTATCAACACAGATAAGTTCTAAAATACCTGACAAATGAGGAAAACTAAAAAGACTAAATGTGTTAGTGCCCTGAGTGGTAAAGAATATAATGATATCACATATGGATGTAAACACAGAAGAGTTGCTTAGTCGAGATAAACTGTGCTCACAAATATAGAAGAAATGGTAAATAGAAGGCATTTTGTCAACTTGACTTTGGGATTAGTGAATTAAAAAATTGTCGACTTGAGTCGAGACAAAGTTGACGGTTATTATCATTACGTACTTTGGATTTTTGATTGAGATGTAACTCTAATTTCCTTGTAAGAGTAGAAAAAAGAGAAAGTTTCTCAAATTTCTTTTTTTGATTTGAAATCATGAATTCTTTTCGATACGAGGTAATACCTGAAATAAAAATGAAGTTCGTTTTTTTTTTGGAGAAACAAAGAATCGAAGAGTATTGGACGCCACTTTTGATAGTGACTTATTATTTGTGCTTAGGATATAGAGTATTTGAAGAAGAGTGGTTGAATATCTCAAATAAAATAACATATTCAACATAAGCAGTTAACACAAACAAATATGAGCCGTTCTAAACGACAGGGTGCTTTTGTGCCAAGGTAGGCCTAGAGATTTGAGGGATGTCATACGTCATTTGAAATATTTCATTGCTCGAAAACTCAAATTTATAACAAATTTCATGAAATACAACTTAACGGGGATACATAAAAAGTGTAAAATGTCTACAAAAAAATAAGTCTCAAGCAGGGGGTACAGGGGTACGACTAAATTATGCCTCCAAGAAAGATCCTTCTTCTGTCTTGGGCTTTTTGTAATCTTCGGGAGGGTGCCAACATCTTAACTAGGCTAGAACTTGTGAAGTCTTTCTTTAATTATATAAACTAAATCTAATCCTACCCTATGAGACCAGGATTTTTGTCTCAACAACGTACACATCCTTCAAATTGAAACACATAAGATTAACGTCCCATTTAGGTCGTGGGCCGTTTTGGATCAAGGGGATTTTCTAATGGACCCCCAACACCACCTGGGTATTAGTCATGTAGTTCAAATGCGGATATTCTGGGATTTGGTTGAGGCTCTATCCTAGGTTTACTTAGAATAGTTTTCAAAATTGACGGTTACCCGAGTCGGACAAACATGAGGGAAGCTACCAAACAACGTCGGATGACCTGCATTCCAACTATTGTTTGATACGTACAAATGAAGTATTGTCGTATTTTTTGAAGAAAACCGTGGAAAAGGCACGTAACTTTCGTTTCCTAATGCGTACTATTGCCGTTGGACGGAAGAATGCAATGAAATACAACGTTTATTGAAAAATTAAACACATTCGGCATAAATAAATTTAACAATCAAAACAATTAATCAACTAGTCAAATCCTATGGTAGAAATTAAATAATCCCAGCGGAGTCACCATTCTGTTTTTACTTTAAAAAATAACTACTATTGTTTTAAAATGGGTGAAATTGACTAAGTTTCGGAAAATCAAATTAATTGATTTTGTAAGAAAAATAAAATGACCTTCCAATTACGGGAGTACGTCCACGTGAATTTTTCAAAAGAATTTAAAAGATTTAAAAAAAATCGATTGAAAAGGTTTGAAGTTCATTGTAAAAACATCCCGGGAGGGAAGAGTAGGGACCTCGGGATGCCCGCTAACTCTGTGGTTGACAGTGATTTGCACTAAATGACTTTTAAAATAAAATTTAAACTAATAAAAGAGAACATTAATTTTGATATTTTTATTCCATTTTTATCCTTATTCTTTTAAGAAAACATTTAAACGGACATTAAATTAAGGAAAAACTAAGTGACAAAAGTAATTTAAAATAAGTTGAATAAAATAGTAAATTAACAATAATGAAAAAATGGCAACCCTTTAGGAGATTATTGAATTCTACCAAAACACTAATTAATTAAAACAAATTAAAAAAAAGATGAGAAAAAATTGAACCTGCGCTTGAGTGCCCAAATTCCATCCATTTTGGCTTGCGGCCCACTTGTCCTAACTGTGATCAAAAGTTTGTGCCCTTTTTTTAACACATTGTTAACAATCCTACAAAACAAACATTGTTGGTCTTTTCGGCCTATATTAAACAAAAAAATCTGCTGAAGAGCCCTGGCCCAATGTGTCCTGAAAAAAGAACTTAAGGTATACGAATGATGTATATGATATACATCCAAACGTTTGGACTTTTGGAGCCCCGTATCTGTTTGCATAAGAATTTTCACGATTTCCCATATGTATTTTCCGGATAACTCGAGTCCTGTACGTTTTTGAAACCGGAAATTCGCATTTTAACCCCTATTTGTGGTTATAACGAGTCTGTAATCAGTGTATAAAGGTTAATCACACCGGTTTTTCAAACTCATGAAAGCTGATAATCCGTTTAGCCAGCATACTTCATTGCTACAACCAGATTTCAAAATCAGATTTCCTGTGATTTTGGGACCTGTTAGATTAGTGGATTAAACTGTGTAATAGCGTGGTATACAGCTTCTGCAAAACTTGTAAACAAAATTTACAGCACCATATTTTTTGTTTTCAGACTGCAAATCAGATAGCTTTTGACTTGGAAAGGGCTGACGCGGAGGATATTGTCAAACCGGAGGAATGGAGAATGGAGCCGAGTGGACTCGTGAATTGATATACCATTGTATCCAAATAAGGAAAGAGAAAAAGGAAGATTAGTTATGTATCCAAACTCAATACCACAAAGAAGCTGGTTATCTATTGTAGATAGAGTTTACATTTTTTTTTTTTTTTTTAAAAAAAAGGGGGCACCATTGTTGAAATAGAATGGGTGCTACATACCCTTTTTTGCTATAAAGAAAGGGAAGGAAAATTCAACAATATCATAAACTACTTGCCCAATAAATGAACCAAAACAATATGTGAGAATTAAAAAATAGGCATTAAAAAAGCCCTGGTGTGATCTAGACTAACAAACATTAGCGATACATTCTCAGAAGCTTAACAGACATCAGAAAGCAAAAATAAAAAAAAAAATCAAAAAAAATAAAAACGATAAACCCTGCATAGTTATAACAACAAAATCCCAGAGAAAGCAAAATGCATACAATAATAAGGCAGCCTGTAAACTACTGCAAACTCCCTTTGCTAAGATTCGAAAAACGAGAGAATGAAAGAAACGAAATCCAGGCATGTCACCTTGGGCAGTTACTTATTGGAACACCAAGATGAGCAGATAGGATCGAAACTAAAGGGAAAGGCATGCTAATTTATGATGTGTGCTCACTTCTCTTCATCGACTTTGATAGCTTAATATAGACAAACATTCAAAAGCAAGATAACAAAAACAATCTAATATTTCTTAAGTCACAAGCAGAGCAATACCAGCCTATGGACATTTTACAATGAAGTTGAAAGGGAAGAGCGAAGCCGGAACAAAGATAACAACTAAACACAACGAGCTTACGTGACGATGCTTCAAACCGACACATTTTCGATCATGAAAACATAAGCAGACCTAAGAGGGAGGGACAACATAACAAAAGCTTCACGCTAACCAAACAAAGAAGGTTCAATACATAACGATTGGAATTGAACTAAAGCATGAATGAAAGGAAAACTATTACCTTTTCCGAGCAGCGAACCGGACGGCAATGAACAAGACGAGCTCTCCGACCACACAACCACGAAAACAGAGGAAGAACGCTAAGCCTAAAGGCTCCCGAATTCTCTCGCTTTGATCCTGTTTCTTCTACGGATTTCGGATCAATTGGTGAATCCGGTGTTGATTAGGTAATATATTTTTATAACTTTACGACGTAAAGACTTCCTCCCCCAAAAGACATCCCCCCGAAAATCATCTCCCTCCCCCAAAAATCCCTCCTGTAATCCACCCAGAAACCCGACACGGACCCCGGCCTAAAATTTCTCTCCAAACCTCCACATTTCCCCCCCTTTTTCTGAAGGGATGGGGGTTTTATATAGAGGAAATATTAGGGGTTTTGAAATGTAAGGTCTGGAGGAAATCCCTTCAGTCCGCATCCAAATTCCGAATTCGCATTCGACCTTATCCAAAAGCTGAGAGAATATGCGAAATTTGGATGCTAAATTCCAACGGATTGGGAGCATACGTCAGAGGGCTCGGATCAATCGCGTGTCCTTGCAACGCATTACGTGGAGTGATCCTGCGCTATAAAGCGAAGGCGTCTGGCTTCCTGCGTTGCTGCTGCCCCTGACAACCTCCTCTGCCAGAATCGCCGGCTGGTACATTCCATCAAGAGGAAAGGAAATTCATGACGCGGGCGCAATGTTCATAACACTAACAAACACGCTTTGGCCAAAACCACACTTGCCGCTAGGGAGAAGACCCCTCGCTGACTATCTGCTACAGTCTCCTCTTCTTTGAATCAACGTTGAAAAGAAGGAAAAGGGGAAAACAGGATCGTAGAGGGGACCGGGTTCAAATTTAATAATAGCCAAATAGATTTAAGATGATAAATTTTGCTAAACCTTAAATAAAAACGTTCGTATCATTAATTAACGGCTCTTTACTTAGTAACATAATTATTTAAATTGTAAAATCGTGATTCAAATGATAACCATATTTAAACTAACTAGTTTGAGATATAATACTATAGTAAACTAAATATTTTTAGATGGTTTTTATTGACTCATCATAAAAAATATAACTAAGTAATTATAATACTAATTATGTAAAATATATATATTATCGAAAGTTATAATAAATGACAAAATTATTCAAAACAACGCCAACATTATATTTTTTTTCTTAAAATTTAAAAAACTATTATTTTAATAAATTCTTGGAGGGAACTTTAAGAAGCTTATGAGAACTCATTTAGTACCGAGGAGGGTCGAAATTGGGTGCACGCAACCTAGTAAAGTACGAGTGCTTTGCCATTTTACCACAATCTCCCAACCGAAAGCTAACTAGGAGTTGACTGTGGAGACCACTTGTTAGGGGTTAGACAATTTTATGAATCATTCCAAACCTTATTTACTTAGCCTTCGTAACATGGGTTCAGAAGGCCATTGGAAGTCATCCCATCTTTGCTTTTGCTTATTGTTCTTTTTATTTATTTATTTTCCTGCGTTAATTTTTTTCCCCCGCTCGCCCTCTTTTCTATGAAAAAGCACTAGATTTGATCAGACCCTTTGGAGTTGCCTACGTAATCATGTTACGACTTGTGACTTACTGCATGATAAATCATGACGTAGTTAAAAAATTTAACAACTTAAAAAGATTTAATTTGAATTCATTCGCCAAAACCCACTTCATAAAACAACAAATACAATCCAAAAGGTTTAAAAAAACATAACCCCGTTTTCACAAATATCCCTTAAACAAAGAAACACCAAATGTTTAACTGAAAACCAAGTCTTTCAACCACACGAAAATGAAACGAACAACAAAAAAACAACTACAAACTTATCTCAAAATCTTCATCACTTATTGTGGCTTTCCTTTTTCCTCCCCAAGGTCTTCATACAATTCAATTCACAACCACCTTCGGGCAGATGGGGAACTGGTTCGTGCTTGCTCAGACCACTTCTTGATCATTCATAGCCACCTGAATGTTTTAATAACATAGGGAGGTTTTGGCCCTTCTGCCAGTTATGAACTTGAATGTCTAGCCCTTCCCATGTTTTGATACAAATCATTTAACAAAGCCTGATGATCACCTCATGATTATTCCTCCAAAGGGCCTCTCCGCCCTTCTGTTCTTCAATTGTTCTTTGATGGCGACGGTTTGCTCTTCCCTCCTCGTCCCTCTCCCAAAGTCGGTCTATTACTCAAAGTTTTTTCTTTGCCACCTCCTCTAGTATCACATACATGACTGATTTTTCTCTTACATTCTTCTAACTGATGCAGTCGCAACACGATCTTTCTTTCTTCGAATTTTTCCTATAAAAAAATTTGGAGGATGGCGTTTTAAGTTCTCCCTTTTGGATATTCCACAGACCTCTTCGGATGCTATTAGGGATCCCTCTTCAAATCGAGAGATCTCAACTCTGTTCTGTTTTTTCTGGCGTGCCAAGTGGATTCTACTTTGTTCAGCAATTCGTCCTCCAATCGGCGTTATCTTCCCTCTGTTGGCTTTCCATTCTCCTTCCTATCTTGCACCTCTAACTTGTGATTTTTTTCTCTTTGCCCTGTATTTCCTGCCGAGCCATGGTTGCTTTGGCCTTCTCCAACTCTTTTTTCAAATGTCTTATAAAATTTGATCTCTCTCTTTTCTACTGGATCCTTCGGGTGTGTCACCAAAACGTCATTGGATCACGAAACCACGATAGGTACCCCAGGAACCCCTTTCCTTTATCTTTCTCCACAACCATTTCACTTAGCTCAGAAATAATATCTCTTTCCAATTTCAATATTTCTTCGCTATTAAAAGCAAAACCTGGTGAGTGTCATAGTGCAAACTTCCTCTAAATCACATCATTGGGTGGGATTTTTTCTTGAACTCTGGCTATTGACGCATAACCCGAGTGGGGCATATGTTGAACACCTCTAAGGACCATCAACACAACAAAGAAATGAGATGAAACCACTAGACATGCACATGATCTCCTTAGCTGGGAACCAGTAATATTCCCACTATTTCATGCATAGATTTCGAATCACTGAAAGTTTTTCTTCACATGCTATGATTCCTTTTGGAAAATCAAATTTATGGCTTACCCCTTTCCTTATGAGAGGAAACAAGTATCCCAATCTGGAGTAACCTAGGCGCACAATCATGTGATGATAAGGTGTCCAAAAACCATATTTTGGAGCAAATATTACATACAACAAAACAAAAGCCTTCAAAAAGTAAATTTCCCCACTTAACATTTAGTCATGCACGAACAATATCTGCAGATCATGGAATAATAGTTGGACCTTCCATCTTGGTCAAACCGCCTTCCGACCACACCACCAGACGAATGTCAATAAATGCTTGTCCCTTTTGGGGAAAATCATGAGCCCAAAAATGCGATCCATAAAGCAAAACAATCCTTTGACTTCCAAATCCTCTTCACCCCTTGATTAGTCAACTGGTTTCCATATGTTCTTGAAACCATACCCTTTGGCCGTATCCTTGTATAGAAAGTCCAATGGACCCACCCATTTTTCAAAAACTCTCTCCTTTCTCTAAATTTTGATTAATTTTTGAGGCAGTTTCCAGAAATTTCTGGCATCAACATGTTTCGGAATATGGGTCTGTTTAATTGCAAAGATTCAGCAAACCTGACATAGACCCCTCCCATGAAGCCGGCCATTTCTTTTCTGCCAAGTTGTGTCACTCACTTCAGAAAAACAAAATACCTTTTTTTTGGATCCCAAAAAGGAATCAATGCCTCGACCACACACTCCTTTCTAGGTCAATACTCCAATAGATGCACTAATGCCCCAAGTTTCCTTTATTACTCGTTTTTTCTGCATTTGACTTCCCATGTCTGTCCACCATTGTGCCATAAATCTTTTTGGTATCGTATCTACGATCATAAACTCTGGAATTCCTTCCTTCTAGGCGTTTTTGAACCTTGTCCTTATTTGTCGATGTTGCCATTGTCCTTTAAATGAAATCCAATAAAGGTTTTTTATGCAAACTCTAACAGAGTGAATAAAAAAATTCAAAAAACAAGGTTTTTTGTTTTTAGCAAGAAAAAATAAAAATACAATAAAACACCAATTTTTTTACAAACCCAACACAAACACCGACCCTTGACGGGATGCCTACGTATCTCTTTTAGTGAATCAAACAGGGTGTGCGTAGTTAAAAAGAAAAACTTCTACTTGGAAGCACTATCTTTTTATTTGGAATTTTTTTTTTAAAAAAGTAACTCACAAAGCTAGGTTTGAAGATGTCAACATGTACAAAAGGCCTTATGACCACTTTTTCATGGGGGCATACAAAATGAACATTTTGATCTAGTATGTATACAGGTCATTAAATTTCGCTAGGTCAATTAAACATGATGAAAAGAAACACATAGCATACAGAGACTTTTTCTCTAGGTTTAACATTTGTGAAGATGTCTAGATGGCTACTCGAGCGGAACAACTCGAGTCCGGTGCGGCAGTGTAACGGTAGCAAGAGTTATTCACCTTAATCACTTGTGGTCAACCCCGCCTAACATCTGTGATAAACTAGATCAGAGTGTAACCCGCACACTGACTCATCTAGACAGAAGTCCTATGGAGCGTAACCATTACATGTGTAATAGTAAAATTACGAGACTTAGAGAGTCTGTAATAGAAATACTTTATAACAAGTACCTATCATCAAAACAATGAATTGCTGAAATAACCCAATTAACCACCAACCATAAAATTTATCCAAATGAACACAATATCCAAAAAAAGAAGTTAATCACCTACAAGCTCGAATTCTAACGAATGCTCCCACAAGAGTCCGCCAAATTTGTCACACCTCTTTTAATTTTTTAAAATGTTGAGGATATGACGGGGTTTTTTTACAAAATTTCTTTTAGTAGAGTCGCCACTTGGAGTGAGTTTTTAAGGTGTTTCCAGTACCAGATAGTTCTTAGTTTAAAATAAAAACTTTTTTTTTGTTTTGGTCTACGAAAACTAGAGATGGGTAAGAAATATTGTACCGGAGGGAAGGTATGCGGCCACCCCCCCCCGAGTCCCTTGGTTTCTAGCACGGCGCTTTGAGATTAACCTTAATATGTTTTGGCGAAAATATTTGGATAAAAGGGGAAAGTTTATTAATTCTATTTTTTTTTAAAAAAAACTAATTGGCCTAAGAGCGTAACTGCACACAAGACCCTTCTTTTTAGAAAAGAATACACACCAGGATCGTAACCGAAACACAAAATGATGGTATTTGAAGTTTTATTTTTCTTTTATAAAAAAAACTACAATAATTAATTACTCAATTTTTTTTTTTAAAAAAATAGGATAGATGAATAAAATAAATGGTGCAACAATAAACCAATAAATGATTATATTTATTTCTTTATTAAAAAATTTCTAGCATTTATATTTATGATTTTACAAAAAAAAAATTAAGTTTTTTCTACTAGATTGACAACAAAAGCGAAAACAAAAATAACTTTTATTTAACAAAATCACACAATTTAAAAAACACATCTTTTTAGACTAATGAATACTAGTTTTTATTTATTTATTTATATCTATATACTGGTAAAATTTAAGAAATAACCAATTTTGGTAACAAAATTTTGATTTTTTTTTATATATATAAAATGACACCTTGAACTTATTTGATAGAAGTTGCAAAATACCAAATTTTTAATTGTTGGATTATTACGTCAAGTTAGTCAAATTTGTAATTTTTAACTTTAGAAATCAATTCAAATATTTCTTTAGGAGAATCTTTTTTTATTATTATTATTATTTAAAAAAAACTATTTACATTTTTTTTTGGCAGAAAATAATCAGATTTTTTTTTTTTTCGAGATATAATCCAATTTGCATTTTTTTTTTTGCAAAAATAACCAGATTTTATTTTTTTTTGGCAGAATACCAGATTTACTTTTTTGCAGAAATGACCAGCTTATATTTTCTTTTGGTTGGCGAAATGACAAATTAACCCTTTTGCAAAATATCATTAATGGTAAGATTCAATCTTGAACCATTCTAGGACCGGGTCAAGATAATCAATGGGGCCTCAGAATTGACTAAATCAGTCCAATTTACAACAAATTGGGTCCATTTGAGCAATACATAATAAAACCAATAACCGACCCCCAAAATGCAAATAAAATAAATTCCTTACTAAAATGTTATAGGAGTAAAATAAACACGTCAAAAATTAGGTGTTGACAGTACCCAAACAAATAATATGAAAACAAAAACATTAAATTTAAAACTTAGTAAAAATGAATTGTGTTTAGCTCATTTCAATTCAAATTATATTTAAGTGGTTCAAGTATTTATTAACTTAACTCATTTTGACTATTATTTTTTTAAAAAAAAAAACTCATTTTGATATGCTCAAATCCATTGCAACACTCTCATTTGATACCTCCTAGTGACAAAATTAAAATTTTGAAATTTAAACTTCTAAACTTTGATCATACCTCCCATATGAAAGCTTTAAGAATTTTGAATTAAAATATATTTATATATCTCTCTCTATATATACATATAAAGTACTTAAGAAGTACATCAATCACAATAATTTTTTTTAAAAAAAAAAATTGATTGACCCTAAAAAATTAACAGCTTTCAATTCTTTTGAGCAATTATGATAAAATAATAATTATAATAATAATCAAGAAATGGATACTTAAATTAAAGTTATGATATATTAATTTCTGACATAAAAAACTTATACTTTTAACAAATCTCTCACCAAATCATCTCGAGCAATTTAAGAAACTACCAAAAAAAGAATATACAACATCAAAATAAAAACATTAACATATAATGTAAATAGCAAATAGAAAAAATAAACGTATATAAAAAAATGTGTTTCACCAAAAAATCACGACTAACACCTTTTGAAATATATAAAGCTGGAAATAAATTAAAAACATCGAGTGAAGTACTTACCTATAAGAGAACTTGTTGATTTGTTTTGATCAAGTTTACCCTCCCCTCCTCTGAGGCGATCACCTCCTTTTTGAGCCCCCTCGCCTTTGAGTACGGCAAGCAGGACATAAACCTAATTAGAAGCCTAACTCTTGCTGGATTTCCAATGATAGGAGCTTACTCCAAGATCTGACTCTCCCCCATGCGGGAGTTTTGGGGAGGCCAAAAGATTTTTGTGGCAAGCGGCGTATTGTTTTAGGGTTTGTAAAATGTTACTCGTTATTTTCTAAGTTAAAGAAGAGAACGTTAACACGGAATGAGGCTCAATTTTTGGGGTTTAAACATTATATAGTAACTGCTAGATGGCCTTAAAAGGTAAGAAAGAATGTAATTATGATAGTTCGTAATTTAAAAAAAACTGTCAAAATGGGTTGACTCAACCGAACTCTAAGGGCTAGAGAGTTAAATGGGATGGGGGTGGTTATACCCTTTTAATAAAAGGGCCTATAAAATAGTAGCATAACCCAACTTTAAGCGGGCCACAACTTAGGACGACCCTTCAACCAAAAAATACTTTCTTAGAAGAGTATCTTATGTTGATGGTTATGAACAAGACCTCAATACATACAAATTTTCACGTATGAATCACACACTTAGGTGAATACTTACAAAAATACATATATGAATCACCACACACTTCAGTATTTACATACAAAAATGCATGATACTCAACGTAAGATTTAGTGAAAAAATGTTGATCATTCCTTCAATAATCGGCACAAAATTAGCTATTTTTACACACTGCAAGAAACTTGATTTTTTCTTTATTTTTTTAAATATTAATTGATAAAACTTTTACAATAAAACACTACTAGCTAAAAATAGAATAGAAAAATATTTTGAATATTCTAGCCCCTGGGGTTTGGCCTTTGAGGCTTGCGGATTGGGGCAAAAAAAAACCTACGGAGCTAGCGGGCCAAGGAGGGCTGGACTACAATTCTCGTTGCCTAAATGTGGCAAAAAAAACATAGTTTCAATCCACTATCCCACTTCCCTTCAAAGGGTTGGGTTGGGCCGCCCTAGAGGTCCAACCCATTTTGATAGCCTAGTGTTTAATGGGGGATTAATAGTTTAACCTATATGGAAAAAAAAGTTAGCAATTCCGTCCTGCATCAATAATCACTATTTACAATTTTATTTTTTCAATAATTGTTTAGTCAGATTAACCCATTAAATAAGTTAATTTGGCAGTTGGGTATCAATAACGTTAATTTTTAAAATAATCTTAGGAGAAAATAAGTATGGATTTCGTTATCGACTTTTATTTTGATAGACCATTAAAAAGCGTAAAATCCCCAAAGATAGGGAATCCCATTCTGAACCCTGTAATGACCCTTGAAGGGGTTGGAACTCTCTAAATAGTCTTCCACATCATATTAGTTGTCGTTTTGTATTTTCAAAGTATTCAATTTGATAGGGTTTCTTTTCAACTAAATTGAATTTCATTGATTTGATATTTCTAAAATTATGTTTTAGATATTTAAGAATTATACAAAATATAATTTAAATAATAGTTCTTTTCATATTAATATGACAATAAAATATTTATTTTAAATACTTATCAAACTTCATATATCTAGTTTAACACTGAAATTGAAACATGACAGTATTTTGAACGTATGGGAGAAGAGATATTTTTAGACTTATCCTTATATCTAGCCATTCTTTTAACTAGGGGTAGACATAGTCTAGCGCAACTCAAAATTCAATTTTTTTGCCTATTTGATTTGAATTTTTGGATTAAGAGTTGGAATTTTGAATGTTAGTTTTAAAATTTATATGAATTTGAATTGGAATACAACCGAAATACGGTTATAATTTGGATCTCCATAATATTTATTTTTTGTATGTCTTATTACTTTGTAAGACCAATAGAAGTCATTTCGGACAGTAGAGATCATTTGTGATAAAAACCTAACTGGTCGACTGCTCACGAGGCGGGACGGATCGTTATTGCCAGGCGGACCGTCCTGGACCCCCCCCGCGTCCCACCACTCGTGTAATTTTTTCCTGTTACTCCTCATATACCCTCGACGACGGTTAGGACAAACCATCATAGGCACGCGGACCATCCGAGGGCTTTGTCCAAAACACGTAAATTCTGAACATCTGGTACTGGGAAGTGCTCTCTGAAACTCCGCGAAGAACTGCAAGTCCGGACCGTCCCGTAAGCCACCGCATCGGACAGACGTCACGACCTTTATAATGAATTGAGTCTCTGAACCTTGTGACGGACTGGCAGGAGGACCGTCCAGTTACGACGGGCCGTCCCAGAGTGTCCGTAACCTCGACTGAGTCGATTCTGCTGAGAATTTTTTTAAGGGCGTTTTGGACTAATTCTAATTTATCATTTGAATTGTGGGTACTGTAAATAATTTAATTACTTGGAGGTAAGGAATAACCTTGAAATAATACATGGGTTACTTTTTATCATACTGAATATATGATAATTAGGGTAAAAGAAAAAGGAATCTGAGAGGAAAAAATCAAAAGAAGACAGAGAGGGATAACGAGCGCGAGAGAAGAAAAACGATATCAAAAGCAAAAGGCATTGGGGAGATATTGCTTGATTCCATTCTACGGTGGAGGTAAAGGTTATGGTTTATGCTATTCGTATAAACTCTAATTAGCGATTGATGTATTGGGTGGTATTGTAAAGTCTTCTATAGAATGCTGGATTGTGAACCTATTTGTATTTTGTGATCGTATAAATTGTGATGGATGATATGTTGATACCTGTACATCTTAAAATCTTGAATCCTCTCTATTACTGATATGCCTTTGGTATAAAAAGAACGGCTTAATGACTAAACGAATAGGTTAATGGATCGGTTTTCCCGAACCGATCACTAGTATTTTAGGGGATTCTGGTGTCACAGAACGACAGTAGTTATTAGGGATCGGTGTCACTAACTTACACTAGTTATGGGGTCGGGTGCACTAATCGCACACCGTAGTATTAGGGGATCTGGTTTACGAACCGACACGTATTTTAGGGGATCGGGTGTCACGTTTCCGCCACAAGGGGAATAAAGAGAATGAAATCTTGAATTATGTGATGATAATCAATTCTAAAGAACCTAATTTCCAAACGAGTATGGTGTGGAGGCTTGGCCTTATATATTTTGTTTGGTGTTGTTATCAAAGGTTTGTACTGTTGTTGTCACTGTTGAGTGTTGTAGTTGATTTTATATTTTCTTAATTGATATATATTGGCTTTCCTATTTTGAGTTGGCCGATTATACCTACTCGTCACTTTGTATTGACCCCCTTACTTTTACGGTCTTCTTGTTGTTTTGTGGAGTGGCAGTCAAGTGCACCAGTGACTTCGTCTCGTCCCAACTCTACCATCTTATCAGCACGTCGATTTTCAGGGTGAGCTACTGTTTCTAGCTCGGAAAAAAAATGGATTCTCTTCTCTTCTTCTTCTTCGCGTCTTGATGTCGTCGAAGTATCTACATGGACCAATTCGTATTCATACCTACGTTAGTTTCTTAAATAGCTCCTAGACTTAGTAATTTTGAGGATAGATGTTCTTGGTGTGATGACTTCAGATTTTTCTGGATAATAGTTGATTTCTGGTTATTTAATAAGAATTTGAGTCTTCGCATTATATTTTATTTATTTGGTTGAACTGCTGGTAAATGTTTGGGTTTAGAGTTGTTGGTTCGCTCACATAGTAGGATAGTGTGGGTGCCACTCGCTGCTCGTTTGTGGCCGTGACCAAAAAAACTTTTTTTGGTATCCAGAGCATTAGGTTCGTTGGTCTCATTACAACAAAGAACAGTCTAAGTATAGTCTTGATGAAACGGTAGGAGGAACGCCCTTACTTTTCTTTGAGAGGCTATACGGCTTTAGAAAATTCACATTCTTTCTTCCTTTCGTGCTATTACTTGGGTCCATTGGTATTTAGGTGCTACAATTGTACTAACCTCCCACTCTATTCGCAATGGTTTAAAACAGAGCAAACAACTTACGCCACCACCACACCACCCGACCGGCAGACAGGGGGTGCGTCTGATCCAGCCACGGGGGTTGTAGGCTCGCGGAGAGCAGTGGCAAGAGGCCGTGGTAAGTTCGCAAGATAACGCCCTCTATAGGTATAGGACAAACAACCTGGCCCAGTGGCAGTGCCCTCCACTGACTGATGATGTAGTGAGAGAGGTAGGAAGGGGAAAATGAGCAGGTCAAGATGAATGATTACCATCCCATCATACCCCAGAGATGATTATCAAGTCCTCACTTATACTTAGTGGGTTACTGATCAAGGCCAGACACCTTTCGGTATTTTCTGGCACCAGCCCTCAGGAGTCCCAGGATTACAACATGTAGCCCGACTGTGGCTTCCCGCATGGATGCCTCATTTGGAAATAGGACCATTTTCTCGATTGACTAATGGTTCCATAATACAAGTTATCGAGCATGAACTTTTAACTAAATTCTTAAAAGTTGAAACCCTTCCAGTATTGAAAGGGTACTGAATCTGAGATGCATGATTTTTTCCTGGTTGATTTTGGGGGTCATGACTGCTACATAAGATGGCATATAAACGATTCGGTGTGGAGTCAGTTGACCCTATCAGTTTCGAGGGGGACGCCCAAAAGATGGTGGCGATCGTAATATTGAGTGTCAACATCACAGGCACCACCTATGACTATGTGGCATCATTCTTTCTATTCTCTAGCTAATTTATGGAAAAGTATATACCACCTACCACACCAGCCGCCTAACCCTATCCCAGCCAGCGCTACGCGTTGTTTTTCTATTGATTAATCTGACCTTCACTAGCCTAGAGCAATGAAGGATCTGTTGCTTGGCTGCCGATGAGGCAAATTCGTGGCACTATCTAAGTATGTGCCACTCAAGCTCTTTTCAGTCCACAAGAGCGGATTTCCACACCGTTTTGTAAGGGATTGAGGTCCAATTTGCGGATCCCAGCCTTACAGGTAGCTGCTGCAGAAGATCATTTCAGGAAGTGGAGATTTTGTGATAGAAGTAGAGGGGGTGAAGCCAGACGACTTCACTATGGCGTCTACATCTAAAAAGTTCCGTAAGTAGAAGAGTTTAAGGTTCTTACTCCAGAGGGTCAGATTCAGGGGTACCAAAACCTCCCTATCCATCTCCTCCCTACAGCTGTAGCTGAAGGTCCCAAGCCGCAGACCGGTCAATAATCCCGAGTTTGGAGGTTTCTCCAGACTCCGTCATTCTCCAACAGAGACCTATGCTTGACTTCCCATAGAGTGTTATGAATGTGAGAGACTGGACCTATTAGAGGTTTTGTCCCAAAAATCGAGTACGGAGACCCAATAGTTAGAGTAGAGTGATCATAATGGGAAGAGGCCACCATTCTGGAGTGACTCTGTGGCCAAGGTAATGTGGTCACCCCAATCAATCGGGGTGGCGGACAAGCTGAAAAACTGCTGTGCGGGCGTCAACATATAGGAGGGGCAACCAGGCAGACAGGTTATAGGGGCCCATTGCTATGCTCCCGGAGTCTGAAGGCAGAGACATTTGATGCTGTATCACAGGTAATCTTTTTTGGTCTGTGATTTGTTTGGGCTTCTGTATTAATTTGATCCTGGATCCACATTTTTCATATTAATCTTCCTCTTCGCTACTACTGGTCTTGATTTACATTGCAATTGCTTGACATGCCTATTAGTGTCTCTACTCCCTGTGGGTGAGTCGGTGATAGTTGAGAAACGAGAGGAAAAGAGACAGCGTAGGACAACGGGGTGAGGGTCTCCACCTACCCCCCTTCTTTTCTCTTCTTTCCTTTTTCCTTTTGTCTTCGTCCCCCCCTCTTTTATCTTCTTCTTCTCCTCTCCATTTTTGCTTTTGATTTAATTCTGTTTTATTACTTGGCTTTCCCCACATTTTCCATCTTCGATTTGTAATCTAAACATTTTACGTTGGCCAAGCCCTGGGACAGATCCGCTCAGTTGGGAGGTTGATTACATTTCCACCCAGTCCGTATTATCTCTTTTCCTTAGCAGCTAAGAAAGAGGGATGGTTAGTAAAAGGTTGTTTAGCCTTCTTGGCACACCTGGGATGAATACTTCTCAGGTCCCTCGATTGAGGTCTGTTTCGGTAGTCCGCGAGCTTTCTTCTTCTGGATTTTTTCCCTCCTGTTACCTTCCTGTACAATACCACCGGATAGGGATAAAGGTCGATTTCTGTGATCGATCTGGAGCCGGGTACTCGCCCCATTTCTATACCCCCTTATAGAATTGATCGCATCTAGTTAAGGGAGTTAAAGGTCTGACTTCAAGAGTTGTTAAAGTAAAGGTTCATTAGACCAAGTGCAAATCCCTTGGGGACTCCTGTTTATAATTTGTGAAGAAGAACGGATGGGAGTTTTCGGATGTGCATAGACTACAGACAACTGAATAAGGTGCTATTAAGAACAAGTATCCTCTTTCTCCACCCAGTTGATGATTTGGTCGATCAGTTACAAGGTTGCTTGTACCTTCTCAAGATTGATTTTAGATCTGGTTATCATCGATTGAAAATACGGGCAGCAGACGTGCCACAAGACTGCTTTTCGAACCAGGTTGGACCTTACGATTCTAGTAATTTCCTTTTTGGGCTTAACGAATGCCCCCCCCGCGCTTTCATGAGTCTGATGAACGGGATTTTTAAGCCATATCTGGATCCTCTTTGTTATTGTGTTCATTATGACATACTGGATATATCACAGAGCAGGAGGAACAGAGGACCCATTTGGAGATTGTATTGGAGTTGTTAGTGTAGAAAAGGATTTTGCCAAATTCTCCAGTGTGAAGTTTTGGCTATATTCAGTGTCCTTCTTAGGGCACGTAGTTTCTAAGGATTGGTGGAGGTGGATCCCTTCCAAAGATTGAAGGTCAGTGAAGAGTTGGGCAAGACCTACTAATGTTCCAGAAGTAAAGAGTTTTGTTGGTTTATCTAGCTACTACCGTCGTTTGTCAAGGTATTTTCCTCTATGCTTTCGCAGCTAACCAATTTTGACTAAGCAGAATGTTCCTTGTATGGTCGGAGATGTGAAGAGAGTTTTCAGAATCTCAAGACCCCTTTGTTGACTACCTTACTCACCAACTTACCTTGCCATTGAATGTAAGATTTCATTCATGTCTATTGCGTGCATCTTAGTCCTGGATTTTGGGTCAGTGCTAATGCAGGAGAGAAATGTAATTGCTTAATGCTTGCAAAGCAATTAAAGGTGCATGAACGTAACTGTAGGACCCATGAATTTGGAGTTTGGCTGCAGTAAGTAATTTGTCATTAAAGCAATGGAGACATTACCTATATGGGTCCAAGGGTGTGAAGTCTATACAGCTCATCGTAGTTTAGTATGTCTTTAACTCAGAAGATTTGAATTTGAGGCAGAGGAGGGGGATGGAACTACTGAAAGGACTATGTATCACCTTTTGTATAACCCAGGAAAAGTATGTTTGGCAGACGTGCTTTGAGTAGAAAGGCCATGGAGCATGGGAAGTCTATCTCACTTACAGGTTTGCTAGACCGCCCATATGGCTAAGAAGTTCAGACTTCGGTTAATCTAATGACCTTATGCGGCTTGAAATTCTAGAGAAAGGAGACTTTTGGGCTTATGTTAGCAAGAATCCTCTTTCTTGACAAGATTAGGTAGAAGCAGTTGCTGATGAGAACTGAGCCGAATTCCGAAATTGGTATGGCGAGGAGAGGCTAAAGAGGCAATACTACTTGATGATGAATGTGTTATGAGAATTAGAGGGAAGGGTATGTGTGCCCCGTGTTGATGATTTGGTTCACACTATTCTTACATAGTCTCTAGTTCAAGGACTCTATACACATCCTGGTGCACCAAAATGGTATCGCGACTAAAACAACTTTTTGGTGGAGTAGAAAATGAGCGACGACATTGTTGATTTTTGGTTAGCCAAATGCACTGAATTGTCAGCACGTAACGTAGACACCAGAGGCCTGGAGGGACACTTTCGAGAGATGCCCATTCCTGATTAAGTGGGAAAGGATTGCAATGGACTTCGTTGTTGGTTTCCCAAAACATTGGGTAAATTTTGATTCTATTTGGGGAATTGTTGACGAGGTTAACTAAGTCTGCTCACTTCATTCCGGTCAATATTACTTACCATGGCAGGAGAAGTGCCAACTCTATAATCCTCTAAAATTGTTCGATTAATGGAGTCCCACTTTCCATCATAATCAATAGAGGACGCAGTTTAACGTTCTATGTTTTGAGAACTTGCATGCTGAATTGTTACAGGTTGGATCTTAGTACCCGCAGGTGCCTTCACCCTCAGACCGATGGTCAGTCTGAGCGACACGATTCAGTATTGGCAGGATATGCTTCGTGTCTGTTGATAAATTTTGTGGGGGACATGGGACAAAATTCTTACCCTTAGCAGAATTTTCATACAACAATATCTACCACTACCCTCAAGTATTAAAATGGCTCTAATTTGAGGCACTGTATGGGCAGAAGATGTAGAGCTCCCAATTGTTGGTTTGATTGGCATTGAGTAAGAAACCCCTTGGGGTACCGACCTTTTGAGGGAACGCTAGATAAGTAAAATTCATGGCCAGGATTAAGCTTCTAGCATCCCAAACATGCAGAAAGAATATGCAGATCGAAAGGTTAGGGCTTGGATTTTATGGAGGTGAGCAAGTCTTGCTGAAGGGTGGCCCATCAAGGGGTGATGCGGTTTGGTAAGCGGTGTAAGCTTAAGTCAGAGGATATTGGTCCATTTGAAGTTTTGAATCGCGTGGGGGAAGGTAGCTTAATGAATTAGCCTTGCCTCCAGACTCTCAGGAGTGCCCCAGTGATTTCATGTGTCTTGCTGAAAAAGTACCATGGTGATGGAAATCATTATTTTCCGTTGGGATTGCATCTTAATCGACGAGAAGTTGTCTTATGAGTAGGAGCCGTTGCTATCCTGGTATAGAAGTTCGCAAGTTGAGATCAAAGGCGATTGGCATCTATCAAGGTTCATGGAGAATCGCCCCAGTCGAAGAGTCTACTGTGGGAGAATTAGCTATATGCAAGAACGATATCCGCACCTTTTACTAGATTCAGTACTCTTTCTCTTCCATGTTTTTCATATATTTCCGTGATCATTCGGGACTGAACGATGGTAAATTGGTATCTATTTAACGACTGTTTAGTCATTCGGTTCGGGGCAGTAGAATCATTTGTGATAAAACCTCTGACTTGGGTCACGATCAACTCGAACGGACCGTCATGGACCCCATGCCCTACTCATGTAATTTTCCTGTTACTCACTACTTACTAACTCTCCTCATTAACCCTCGACGACAGTGGGACAACTGTCAAGGACGACGGACCACTCGAGGGCTTCGTTCCAAAACACTTCAACTCTGAAATCTGGGTAACTGGGAAGTGACTCTCTGACTTGAGCGACGGAACTGCAATACCGGACCGCGTAGACCACGACGACCGTCACACAGACCGTTTACTAAATTGAGTCTTTGAACTTGTGACAGACGTGCATAAGACGGAACCCGTCCCCCCCGCAGGTAACGACGGGCCCGGCACAGTTGCGTAACCACCCCCTCGCCTGAGTCGATTTTGCTGGAATTTTTTGTTAAGGGGCGTTTTGGCATTCATACTTATATTAAATGAATTGTGGGGTAGTGTAATAATTTGCAATTACTTAGAGGGTTAAGAGATAACCTTGAAATAAATAATGGGTTTATTTTTCATAATGAATTATATTATAAATTAAAAGTGTAAAAGAAAAGAAAAATTGGAGATGAAAATAATAAGACATAGAGGGAGAACGAGCGCGAGAGAGAGGAAGACGAGGAGAAAAAGCAAAAAGCATTTGGGGAAGAGTAGCTTGGCTTGATCACGATTCTTCAGTGGAGGTAGGTTATATGTTTAATGCTATTTCGTAGTAACTCTTAAGCGATTGATATGTATTGTTGTAGTGTACGTCTCTATATTCTGAATTGTGTCTTTGTATGTTGGAATCGTATAAATGGATGGATTATAATTTGATACTGTGAAATCTTAAAAAATCTTGAATCCTCTCTATAATGATGATGCCTTTGTAGAAAGAAGGCTTAATGAAACTACCAAATGAGGTAATGAGATCCGGGTTGTCCACGACCGACCCGTAGTAAGATTAGGGGATCGGGTCACTAACCGACACTAGTATAGGGTATCGGTTTGTCACACAAACTAACACGTAAGTATTAAAGGATCGGGTGTCACTAACCGACACGTAGTATTAGGTGATCGGAGTGTCACTTTCCGACACAGGGGGATAAAGAGAATGAATCTTGATTATGGGTGATACAATCATCTAAGAACCTAATTCCCAATGAGTATGGTGTGGAGGCTTTGAGCCTCATAGACTTTTTTGGTGTTGTTGTCAAAGGGTTTGTAACAGTGTTGTTTGTCACCTTTGAGTGTTGTAGTTGATTTTATATTATTACTTACTTGATATATATTGCTTTCTATTTTGATTGGCCGAGAATACCCTACTGAGTACTTGTCCTTACCCCTACTTTTACGCGCCTTCTTGTTTGTTTTGTGGAGTGCAGCCAGTGCACCAGTGACTTCGTCCGTCCGCACTCTAGCCAGTCTTCCAGCACGTCAAGCTTTCAGGGTGACTAACTGTTTCTTTTCTAGTCTCGGACTGGATTCTCTTCTCTTCTTCGCGTCTTGAATGTCTTTGAAGTTTCGGCCTGGACCTCGTTTTCTTACTTTAGTTCTTAAATTACTCTAGACTTAGTAATGTTGAAAAGGATAGGATGTTCTGTGGGGGGGGGGGGGGGTGTGATGACTTCCAGATTTTGGGGACTAATAGTTGCCTTTGGTTGGTTATTTAATAAAATTTTGGTCCTTCCTCCGCGGGGTTATATTTATTTATTATGGTTGAACTGCTGGTAAATGTTGGGTTTAGATTTGGTTGGTTCGCTCACCTCAGTAGGATAAGTCTGGGTTTCACTCGCTCTCATTTGGGTCATGACATATTTGCTCCTACCAATATTAATGTGCCCAGATGTCTTATTAACCCAATTTCCGAAGATCCATATATTAGTACCCTACAATCCTATTTATTACAGTATTAAGTTAAACATGAAACTATGCGGTATGGTGAAAAGTTAGAGGCCTCAATCCTTGTTTATCGTAGAATGTTATAATATTTTTTTCCATATTAATTTTTCACATTTTAAAAATTATAGTTATCTCAAATTACGTATCAATATATAAAATCAAGATAAAATTAAGGGAGAAAATTAATTACATTTTTTCATCAGTGTATCCTTACAATTATTTGTTTTTTGAAATGTAAACAAGTTTGTAAAGTTCCAATAAAGTTTCCAAAGCATACTTTAAACTATCCTTTTTATGCATGATCTTAAAAAATGCATATTAGAGAAATAATCCTCCTGATTTTCATTTCTCTTGTATATCTACATTTCCCCAAACTTCCTACCTAAATTATTAAACTTGTCTTATTTAAATATCAGTGTTGCATATTTTTAAGTAATTAAATGCTTTGATTATATTTCATTTGTTCACTTTTAATTTGGTATTTTCCTTTTTAGATCAAACTTTAAGGACTTTGACTTATATTTTACAATATATTTTTTTATCATTTGATATATATAGAAAATCAATTATGTACTTTCATATAATCTTGACAACCAACTATAAATGTTTTTTTTTTATATAAAACTATACACAGTAAATCCCCTCAACACCTATGTTGAAATCCCACGACACACTTAACTATATTAAGGTCCTATTACCACCACCCCCTTAAATGATTTTATAAGTAGTTTTCTACCCTTTCGACCTACGTGGCAACTTCTTGGAAAAAAACACGTCAACCAGCATTGGACCCAACAAGATGTGTCATGTGGCCGAAAAGGGATGAAAATTAATTAATTAAATAGTTCAGGGGTAATAGGATTTTAGTTAAGTTATACAAAACCGTGTCTCTGAGATTTCGTGCATAGTTGGGGGTTACTTTGTGCATATCCTTTTTTTTATAAATAAATATTCTCACTAGAACGTAAGGTAAGGCCTAGCCCCCCCTTTCTTGTACTTTATCCCTATTGATATCTTTTTATTTTCAATAAAAGGCCGCTAGACGCTCTAACTAGTGATTGTTTTTTTAAAAACATTAACTCATAATGATAAAATAGATGGATAGTTTTGATCGCTGAAAGATGCTAACAAGTTTTATGGTTTTGAATAATTTATTAATTAGTCAGTTAGAAGAAAGTTGATGTGCATTAGTTAATTACTGAAAGTTAGTCGATTAGTACGTGTACAAATAGATAGGTAGAATGATGTGATCATTTCAATATGTCTAGATTCAATGTAACAATACTCTCTCTGAATAATATTCTTCTTCTTCTCGTCTGTAAATCTGCATAGCTTAAACTTCATCTATGGAGTTATCATGGTATCAGAGCTATGATCGTAGTTAGGTAAAATTGACTTTTGATTCTCAAATTCACTAACAGAAAAATGTGATTTAAAAAAAAAAAAGGCATCCAAGTCGTTGTAATGGCAGTTGATAGCTTGAGCGAAAGAGACAGAGTTGGTAATGGTGGAGCTGTTAGTGGTACTACAGGAACAACCTCATCTTCAGTAATTGATCATAATCACCCTCTCTATCTTCAACATACTGATACTCCCGGTAGTTCCTTAATATCATTACAACTAACATGTTCTTAAAGATATGACTTATGGAGTAGATCTTTTAGAATTTGATTGTCTGGTCGAAGCAAATTAAGATTGATCGATGAAAGTTTTCCTAAATCTAAATTTAAACCTGAGTTACATGACAAATGGGAGAAATGTAACACAATAGTGCTAAGTTGGATAATGAATGATGTCAGACCTGGATTTATTAGCTCTGTTGTATCTGCATCAGATGCAAGAAAAATATGGCTTGATTTGAGGGAACGTTTTGATACTATTAATGGATCTAGGATTTTCCAATCACGTAGAGATATTCACACTCTTGTTCAAGGAACAATGTCTATTGTTGAATACCACTCTAGAATGAGGGATCTCTGGGAGGAATATGACTCCCTGATGCCCTATCCTAGTTGTCCCTGTCCAGAATCTAAAAAGTTTGGAGAGCACTGCGACTATCAGCGATTACTGCAGTTTTTGATGGGGCTAAATGAGTCTTACTGTCCTCCTACAAGTCGGATTCTAATGATGATCCCTATTCCTACACTTAACAAAGCTTATGCACTTTTAGTTGATCATGAAAGTCAAAGAAACATGGTTGTGAGTTCTACTACATCTGGTGTAATTAAAGGCACTGCATTGTATTCCAACAGAAGTGGAGTAAGTACATCCAAAGGTTCTACAGGTAGCATTTATTCAAGTAATATTGCATATAAAGGTTCTGCAGGTAGCACTTATTCAGGTAATGCTGCATATGGATATGGACCTCCAAGTGAAGGTTACAGTGGTGGTGCAGAATCTTCATCCCAAAACTAGAAAGCCCTTCGTGCAGGTGATGCATTGGTTTGCTAGGTCACTCAAGATCAGTTCTACAAATTTGGTTTACCCTGCTGCTTTAAGTCTAAAAGAAGCCTCTTAATTCCTGGAGTGTAGATTCACAGTTTGAAGCTTGAACACAACACAATTGAATCTGAAGTTAGGGAACACTATCAAGGCAAAGGTTTAAAGTTCAAATTCCAATCAGGAAGCTTTCTTTACTTTTCACAACCTAACCAACAAATTTTGCAGATGTTGTCTAATCATGGAAATGAGAATACAACTCAGTCCTCACGCCAATGTTAGTGTGTTGTTATCTGATACATCAGGGCCGTTCTCGTAAAGCATTATTATGTTCATATGAAGGGAGTAGAGATAAAGCACTGAGCACTATCTACACATCTAAGTTGAAAACTTTAATTAATGTCATGGCAGTTCAAACTCATGTAGATAGTAATGTTCATTTAACTGATGGTAAGGTGATTCATGTATCTCATGTTGGACAACTAATATACCGTGGTTTCACAGTATTTTTAATGCTTTTTCCTTGAGTTTAGTGTGTCCAAAAGCCTTTTTGTACTAATTTTTATGTAAGTTTCTCTTTATTTGTAGGAAATCTGTCTAAAAATGAATGTTGAGGTTTTTGAGCAAGAAATATAGAAAAGTACAACTTAAGGAGCTTGTGACGATTCGTCGTGCCCGTGACGGTCCGTAGGTGGCATCGTATGCAGCTGCTGAGGGATGGGGAATTATGACCAATTGTTGGGGTTTACAGAGTGCGGACGGACCGTCGTAGCCATGAACTGTCCATCCTGTAGTTCATCATGAAGATCAGAGAAGTAAATCTAGTACCACAAATTCCAGAGTTTCAGTATTTTGGACGGAGACCCTCGACGGACGCGTTTTGCCCTGTGACAATCTGTCATACCCCTACCTGCCGTCGAGGTCAAAAGAGAGTAGTAGAGAATATCCGCACAGTATAAGACCTGACGGAATCCATGAGGCCCATCGTGACCTGACTACGATCCGTCACAAGTCCGTCGACCGTCCCCGCATTTTTCCGTATCTTTCAGCAAATAGATCCGTATTTTATTTCGGTTTTTATTTTTATAAATAGTTCGAAAACCTCATTTTTGGGGTTAGAACTTTTGGTTATGTGAGATTCTTTTGTGGATTAGACTTGGTGATTATTATTACACTTTTGGAGAATCTTTAGTCTTCAATTAATGCAGTAATTGATTGGCTGTGATTTTTGTTGATTAAGTAGTGAGAACCTTTTTTGGATTTTAATTCATTACATTGAAGTAAGTGCATGAATTCATATCTATTTTGAATATTGTGATTATGACATGGTAACTAAATCATACTAGGATTTGTGGGAACCATAGCGAATATGAGGTAAAACCTAACTAAAATAACATTCTATAAAAGTGTCTTGCATGTATTGATATTCTTGTCCTTTCGTTTTAGAAGTCTTTTCAATGGATGGCCAACGTTGAACTTCTCGCCTAATGCTACTTAACGACCAAGGTTTAAATAATAGGCAAGAATGATCAATTAGATTTAGTGTATACATCTAATAGGCTATATTGATTGGTATCGAGGTAATAAACTTAAGTCAAATGAGTATCGAAATATGATGCTTAATATAGTAAAGTAAGGTTCGTATAGTCACACACATAGTTGCATCAAGTGCGGAGTGAAATTTTCTAGTGCCCGCGGACCAAGATTTAGAAATAACCTAACTTCTCACTTTGCATGAAAGATACTGGAAAGACTTGTTATATAGTTAGAATTCAATCAGTTTAGACCCTGTGGACGAAACACGTTAACCTAGTTACTTTATTAATTTGATAAACTCAATATTTAGCTGTTAGTTGTCTCCTTTATTTAGCTATTATTTTCCTTCCTCTTTAAAGTAAAAATCCCTCTTTTTATTATCTTTGCTTTCAAGAAAATAATTTACTACTAGTAGTAATAAAGATTGAAGTTAATTCCTTGAACTTTTTCCTCGGGGAAACGATCCCACCCATTAGTTGGGTTCTTTTACTTGATACACCATTTTACTGCTTATTTGAGAAGTAAGTTTGAGCGTATCAAATTTTCGGGCCCGCTGCCCGAGGTAGTTCTTTAGATTAACTTAAACTTTTACTGTAGTTTGTTAATATTTTCTTGATTCTTACTTGTTTTTTTGTTTTTGGTTCTTGGCAGCAGACCATCTTCCTTGTATCAATACACGTAGAGGAATAGAACCATTTTTTCCCTACGATCATACAATAGAGCGTCACTACAGAACATGAATCAAAACTTGGGAAATTCATATGATGATCAAACCAAAACATCCCAGCTCTTCCGTTGATGTTCATGGTCAGTTATTACCCCGTGTCCGGGTGAAAACCACAGAGGGACAGAATCCCGCTCCCACGCCCAAGAGATACTATAGAGGCTATGACAATCTAGTTAGACTTCCGATGGGCCACTTGTCCTATGGCCCCCTCTACCACAGGCCACACTTTTGTGGTAACTGTAGCCTGATGGCAAATGCTCACTGCCAGAGGTTTTTTTTTTGTTTTCAGGCTACCTTCTGAGATCCCACATGCCCATATACTAAGGTATGGCGTGTGTAAAAGTTGTGTAGGAGGCCTGACTTGGACTTGGATTTTTTCCTCGTCCTCTCTCACCTAACGGGAGAGGGCTGCTATTGGTTCACTGACTCCCATATACTCATTTTCACTTGAGAAACCAACTAAGGGACATTTTCATAGCACGCTAACTCACCTGCGGTCTCAAGAACTAAACACAAAGACAGTGACCAACTTTGTGGCACTACCAAGAGAGTCAGTTGGTAGTTCTTGGGATAGATCCCATCGTTTTTTAGAAGCGCCTAATCCACAACACCGTACATATGATGAGTCACTGAGGAATACTTCTATCAGGGACAGGATGATAAAATAAAGTGGTGTTGGACCTATGTAGGTGATCTTATGGGGAGTGTCCTTATGCTGGAATTGCTGAAGAAGTAGAGAAATATCCTGGAACAATAAAGCTTGGAGTACTAGGAAGCTAGATACCGCGAGAAATACCTTCGCATGCAGTCCACTCACGAACCTGCCACAGATTGTAGAGTTTGTGAAGAAATGGGCTCAGATGGAGAACTGAGCTTGGGTTAGTATTAAAACAATATCACTAAAGGGGTGCAGACCAGATAAATGTAGTTAACTACTTTAATAAACCACACACCAAATCATGAATTCTATTATCCGGAGGATTCCTATGCGGTAAACAAGCCGAACGGGTGGTTTCCGACCGAGTGCCCAAGGCTTCTAATCAGGAGAATTGGCGCCAAGGTCACGGGAACCAGCGTCGGATCTATGTCAACATTAATTGTGAGGGTCATTAAAAATGTCTGAGATGGAAACTACAACCTCGCAACAACTTCACATGGGTACCTATGGTAAAAAATGATAGGAATGGCCCTATGTCCCTCCTCAAATCAATGAATTACTCCTAGGGATGTTAGAATAGTACGTGAGTTTGAGGATATGTTGCAACAAAATGAGAGGAGGTTCGATTCTAATGATGAACCCTTAAAGATTTAAGGAGTGATTTAGCGGTACTGGGCATAAAGTCGATACTATGCATAATCGATTGAGCAATCAAGTTGCAAATGGCTCAATTATTGTGCGACTGTTGAACCAAGGTAACGGGAACTCTTCCCTAGCAACACGGCCCAAAATCTGAAAAAATGAATGCCACACTGTATGGCAATCCTCTTTTCGGGGTGGTAAGGCAAAACCATTGACAGCCACCTATGCCGTCTAATTAGGAAATGTGAGAAAGGATAATGATAAGGTGGTAGAGGGGTATTGGGTGAAGCAGAATATAGCATGGGAAAAGATGGCAGACTTCCCTATTAAAGGTAATTCCCATTCCTAGACCACCACCCCTCTTTCCTCAGAGATTTAGTGAAAAAGATTGATGAAATGGTAAATATATCGTCGTTTTAAAATGTTGAAGCATCTTTATATCAATGTCCATTGTAAAGCTCTAGAAACAAATGCCCGATATGCCAAGTTTATGACAAGATCTGATTACAAAGAAAGATCGGGGTTCACTTTGAGGATGATGATAAACTGCCAGCATTGTTGTGTTATTGCTACAGATCTCCTCGTCTTACAAAATAAGAAATCCGGGTGGCGTTCACTATCCTGGTTGGTACAGTCAGGTCGTTACCTTTTTGTGAAAGCAAATTATGTGATCTGGGGGCAAAGCAAAATCTCATGCCCCTCTCGATTTAAATAATGGGGTTTTGGGTGACCCAAAGTCCCACTGCGATGCGGCTACTGATGGCTATCGAATAGTGAAAATTCTACAGGGATACTCTATGATTGCTCGAAAAGTGGAGTCGTTTATATTTCTGGCAGATTTTGTTATTCTTGATCTAGTCGATTTTTTTGAAGTGCCTATTATTCTTGGGAGGCCTTCCGTGCTACGGGTTAGAGCCTTATTTTTATATGGAAAATGGGTAGGAGAAATTTCGGTAGAACAATTAGCGACCTTCAACATTTGTAGGTCCATGATCATAGTGGTGAGCTCCAATCGTATCTGCCAACTTCTACAAAGCACAATTAAGAAGGATACTACCTAAAAAAGTGAAAAACTAGATTTTATGGTTGGATTGTGCTTAGAAGAGTTCACAAGGTTTGCGTTGGCTTCTGCGCAAGCTCAAGTCCAGAACGGATATGGCCCCTTACTTTGATACCCAAGTTTCCCCTCATTGGAGCTTTGATTTAAAAACAAGGATGGGGTGTGGTTTAAGGTGAATGAAGACCGAATAAAACCTATTTTGGGGCATACTCATCACTGAATGAAGTTATAGAGGCATACCATCTGATGAAGGCTAAGTAATCAAGTGTCCCTCAATCGTGCCGCAACCGTTAAATCCGCGCTTGTTTGGGAGGCACCCAATCTTATAGTTTTTTTTCTTTTTTAGTAATGGTAGCATTTTCTACTACGTGTTTATAAATTTGCAGCACCAAGCACCAGGAAATTCTAGCGAAATCACTCGGTAATAGTCCACTGACAAACCCATCGACGGCCCATCGCGAAGGCGACGACCGTCTCATGACTTCGTCGTCGCAGGTACTTTCTTTCTGTTATTTTTAAAACTAGGGGCACATAACGGTACCAATGACGAACCAATGAGAACCGTCACACAGCTACGATAGAGCGTCACGGGGGACCGTCACGTCCATTAAGAATCTTACCCGACTCGGGTGGGGGTTTTAAAATTCTTAACATTTAAAAACCCCACCCCCTTCATTTCAACACACCCCTGCTCACTATCAGCCTCGATCCTCCCATTTCTACCTCTCCTCTCCCCTTTTCAACTTCCAAGTGTCATACCATAACCCCCCCTCTCTTACAACCGAGCAGTTTCCCAAATTCCCCAATTCCTAAATTCACTATCTACTGTCCGCGTCCTGCCGCTGTGGTTCTTTACTTGTCTCAAGTACCTTCCTCGCTTGTTTTTTTCTTAATTCCTGAGGTATGTATCTCTGAATTATACCTATTTAACCAATTGCATTTTTGTTTATCAATTAGTATTAGCCCCTATTTCTTATTGATTGGTTTCATTCTTAATACATATCTATCTGACCTGATGTTGATAACCTCAAAATTGCGTGTTAACTTCTAAAATAGGTGCTTGGAAGTGCTAATTTACTAGTTAATGTGGGGTTAGATAAAATGTAGGTTAAAAAACAAAAAAAAAAACAAACAAAAAAAATAAAAAAAAAAAAAAAAAAAAAAAAAAAAAAAAAAAAAAAAAAATAAAAAAAAAAAAAAATAAAAAAAAAATAAAAACACCTACAATTCCATTTTGGTCATAGGGGTGAATGGAGCTCCCCAGTCATCCTGAAATGACAAACTCTAAGACCCGATGACGGCCGTCGTACCCACGACGGACGTTCATTGGGTCCGTTTCCACATCCCTAAGCACCCCACTGTCCAATTTTTTCTTCCTCCAATGTCCCCCAACGTACAACATGCGACGGACCGTCGGTCCCACATGTCCCCTTCCTGGCAACCGTTTTGGTTGTTAGAGACCCTGTTCCTAAGGGTCTCTCACTTTTTTTAAGTGTTCCCTCAATCGAACACATGCGATGCCTGTCATTCCCACGCCGGCCGTTCTGGCACATACCGCATGACCGGTCAATACATTATTCCTAAGGGTCTCTCACTTTTTTGTAAGTGTCCCCTTCCAATGGAAATCTACGATGGATCGTCCCCATACCCTTCGACCCTCCCGTCCTGCAATAACCGTCATGTGAACGTCAAGACCCTCTTCCTAAGGGTCGCCATACTTTTTTTCTAAGTGCCCACGACTGAATTGACGACGTACCGTCATAATCACAAACGGTCCGTCCTGCACTATCCTCATAACTTGTCAGAGACTTTCCTGTAGGGGTTTCCCATACACATAGTTTCAAAAGTAATCCATACGGACCACCATAACGGTCCGTCGTACCTCACGCGAGCATCACATGGTTCGCGTGTTTCAATCACTGTCCTATAAAGAAATGTCATTACATCTTAACCTCTTTTAATTTATTTTTGTTGTTTTCTTGTCTTTTTTTGCTCCTTCTGACTAATATGATTCTTTACAATTACTATCTATTGTGGCCCAAAAAATAATCTATTCACACACGCGGGCGATCGAAGTTCTGTGCCCTGTCTGCCCGCCTGGTCATTGGCTCTGATTATGAGCGTGACCCCGAGTACGTGCCACCCAGGCACTTCCACCCTATCTCGAGTTTCATTCACGTGGTGCAGGGCCACACCCAAAAAGGTGGCGTCCGTCGTAACTTCACTTTCTCCCAATATGATTCGATCACACAATGACCGGCACACAACCTTCTCTTGTCAGCTACTAATGAAGAAGGAGCTTGTGATCCCTTAAAGGATTTTCGTTGTCGGAGGAAGCCTCTAGATCTGATGAGGTCCCTGCACCCGCCACCAAGCTGGCAAACAGTATGGCCTCGTCTGATTAGGCCTGACAGTCCGTGATTCCACTCCCGGATCACGACTCGTGCTCTCAACCATAGATTTGCCTGCGACACTCAAACCGGTGGGTGTCGAACGGGCTGTTTTATCAAGTCCTTTCCCTATGCAAAGGGGTTCTGAATGACAAAGGAGTCATGACACGACGACGTTCCATGGGAGCGGCGGGTCCTTTCGAGAAGTCTACCCTAACGACTGTGCCAGAGATCCACAATCTTCTTCACCACACATCGACTGGAGTGGGACAACGCGTTTCGTTGGGACGTTATAGTGATGATTTGGTTTGAGAGTTCTACGTGTCCTACGTACTCCTCTCAAATCACAGTTGATAGGAGGGACTGGTCCCGCCAAACACCCCATTGGAAACATGTCCGAGTACGCGTGGCCTCATGTTGATATCTTCGGGCCTACCATCCGTCGTTATCTCTACGGCGAAATATTGAATGCCAACAACCGGACCCCTCCACTAGCCGAGTTTGACTAACCAGTGCAAATTTTCAAATATGGTGAATTCCTTGCATGATCCATCACTGAGAGAGACTCACCAAGAGGTGGAGGGCCCTTCCCTTGTCCCTTGATGAAGAGGTGCTGACTGGGTGACCGTGAGCCAGAGAGACCACAAGAGAAGGCTAACCTGACTTCACGGCGAAGTTTCTCTATGGTTGATTGTCCCCATTGCCTTTCCCCACAACCGCTGATAAATCTAGTCCATGGGATCGTGCCGTAACGGATGGCGCGATAATAGCCGTGTTTGGGGAAGGGTGGACTTTGCGGGATTCTACAGCCGGTCCATGACATAGAATTTAAAGTCACAATACAAACGTCCGTAACCCTTCCCCGTGCAATGATATTTTTTCTCTATGCAGGTCCGCAGGTGTGCCGCTATGGCAGTTGATCAGCTCAAGAACCCCCGCTGGGCACATGTTGATATCGGGCTCCACAGGGATGAGGTCAATGAGTTGGCTCCACGCAGAGGGCCCGTCCAGTTGCTCTACGTGGTGACAATCTGGCTTGATACTTGGTAGCACATGCCCGCACGGCTACGCAGGCGACTTCCACTTCCACTCCACCCCCCGTCGATTCTATATCCGGGTAGTAGCACTGCTCTAGATCCTCTCGCTCAGCCCCCCTTTCTCCCCGCTCTTGTTGTCCCGCTTGCTAGGGTCCAAAAATTAGCGGCAACGGAGATACACTTTGCATCACCATCATTGGATCAGAGGTCTATTTGCTGAGGCATAAGAGGCGCTTGGATCGGAGAATATTCCAACAACACATGGCGTAAGATCGTTGGGTTCATCAGGCTTGAAACAAACTTTTGAGTTGAGGATGCTAGCCCGGCCCATCCCCTCAGGTTATGTTGTTTCCGATCCTTCAGGCTGCGTCGACAGTCTTCGCGCAAGACATCGATAGGATCCTTAAGGCGAGAGTGCCTGATCTAGGCCCTTCTGCAGAGCCGCTGAGAACAGAGTGATGGTGGCCTTATTCGCCATTCTGAGTTCCAAAACCTCCCCATCGGATCATTCCAAGAGGCGTAGGGGTCTGTAAGAGGATGAGGCTCGGATGAACGGAAGAAGGGGCGCTTGAGATGAGGCTGCGAGGTAGCCCTCGCTTGCCTGTGAGGAGCGCGTCAGATAAGGGTAGTAGAGTTTAGTTGTTGGGGTCTCTATCTCTAGAAACTAATGGAGATATGGGGAGGGCACTCTGATAGTGTTGTTGATGCTGTGGACACTACTGATGGTGTCCAGATTACAGAGGTAGAATGGTTCCGGGAACCTGACCCCCCAGCTTGCATGATCGTCGGCGCTTTGGGTGCCCAAGGTTTTGCTTCAACCTACCATTCTTGTAATTTCATTTTTTTTATGCATTAGGGACAATTGCAAATGTCTTTTTGTTGGGGTGAGTAAATGGAAAGTGAGTGCCTAGGTGGAAGTCCTGAGTACCCATTCACTATCCTCTTTTGGGGGTTTTCTTGCCTGTTTTTCTTTTTCCCCCAAGAGACTGATTTATTTTTTTCTGTTGAAACGTATTCTATATCGTGTGTACACAGTTTAACTCTGAAGCCATGATGGCTAAAATGATATCCGATAAAATAAAAAATGAGGCATGACTCGGCAGAGTAATTGAAATGTGTGGCTCTAAGCCATGACAAAGATGTACACCACTGCATAACCCTAATCCTAAAATTAAACTAGATGTCTATAACCTGTAGAGTAATGAGATTTCAAGTGAGTGTGGAGGAAATTTAATAGTCCCACTATTTGTACGAGCTAAGAACTTGCCTATTAATCTCCTCCTAACAGTAAACGTACTGACAATTATGAAAGTATAATAGCCCTTGTACAAATTAGCCCATTTTTCAGCCTAATAAAAAGAAACCAAATGAAATTAATCCTTCTTTGAATCCAAATGATTTGATCTTCTACTAGCCTTTCTTTTTCACCCCAACTGATCTTTCTGAGATAATGTGGTTGGCCCTGGTCCCTCCTGGACATATCACCTCAACTTAGCCAACAGCATAAGTTGAGAGTGGCTAATGCAGTAAACAACCTTTTTTATGGCCCTTACTCAACTTTGGGAATGTGTACTTTTTTTGAAAACCCCTTATGGAAAAAGCCATGAGTGAGGTGTCTATTACGAGGAATGCTGCTGGAAATTGGGGTTAAAGAACCAAAGAGAGAAAGATTCAAAATAAAGTGACTCAAGAATCAGTTGAAAGAAAGTAAAAAAAATAATAAAAAAATAATAATAATACAAGAAATCCAAGCAAGAAAAGAAGGAGTCACTTACACAAATGAAGAAAGAAGGGAAAATAGCAAGGTAAAGAATATGGGAAATTGGGAGAATAAATGATGAAAAGAGGTATGTTTTTAGCCGATATGCAAGGAAGCAACAAGTCCAAAGTATAACCTCATATACCTACCTAACCATGAGCCCTAGTTCCAAGCTAAGAAAGTCCTTCATGATCCCTAAAAAGTTGTATAGCGAACTTACAGCAGTGAAAATAAGGGCAGCTTATGCAATATGTATGAATGAGTGTGAATTTCATCTGAGATTGAGTGTTGAAAAGTAATCCTTATACTCAACTTAAATCATTTTGGTGAAAAAATAAGGATTTGTTTGCAGTGAGGCAACAGTTTGCAATACCGGAAAATAAGCACCTTGGTTGAGAAATTGAAAAGGATAGGTGTTAGTGCCTGGTGAGTCTGTGTCCATGGTCTGATTCCCACATAACTCCAAGCCTAATATTTTAAGCTGCATAAATATGATTGAGAATTGATCGTATTGATACCAAATGATTGCGAAGGGATAAAATCTGGATACTTATTGTAACAAAGATTATTGTATTGAGACATAGTGCAGTCTTGACGACAAACACGAATTTAAGTTTGAGGTGTTGATATACCGTGGTTTCACGATATTGTTAATGCTTTTTCCTTGAGTTTTAGTGTGTCCAAAGCCCTTTTTGTACTAATTTTTTATGTAGTTACTCTTTATATTGGCAGAAATATCGGTCTAAAAATGAATGTGAGGTTTTTTGGAGCAGAAATACAGAAAAGTAACACCTAACGGAGCTGTTACGATTCGTCGTGCCCTGAGACGGTCCCTTGTATGTGGCATCAGTGACTGCAGCTGCTGAGGGAAGATGGGGAATTCTGACCAAGTGTGGGGTTTACGAAGTGCGTGACGATCATCGTAGCCATTGACGGTCCCGTCTTGCTGTTCGTCATGAAAAGATCAGAGAATAGTTTCCAGTACCCAAATTCAAGAGTTCAACATAAAAAGATCAAAATCTCGACTACTCACAATTGATGGATTATTCCATAGAAAGTTCAATCTACATCATCCCTAGTTTTCAAGAAATAGCTACTAACTGCCCTCGAATATGGATAACTCCTGAGAGTAGAATCAAAGTGGTCAAAATAGAATTGTTACCCTCTATCTTACTCATAAAATTATGTTTTTATTAAAAAAAAGTATTTTGAACTGAGACACCTCGAGGAACCGTGTCCTTGACATCCGTCATACCTCTGCCGTCGAGGGTAATAAAGGGAGTAGCAGAAGAAATTGCACAAGTTAATGGGACGACAGAATCCATGAACTGCCCGTCTGGACCACACACGATCCCCGTCGCGATGTCCGACGACCCAGCCGCATTTTGACCGATTTCCAGTCAAATAGATCCCTTATTTAGTTAGGTTTATTTTTTTATAATAGTTCGAAAAATCCCCCGTTTTTGGGTTAACTTTTTGTTAGTTGAAGCTTCTTTTTTGGCATTACCTTGGTGATTTTATTACAACAACTTTGGAGAATCATTTAGTCCTTCAATAATGCAGTAATTTGATTGTTTTGATTTTTGTTGATAATCCAAGTGAACTTTTGGATTTTAATTCTTCTCATATTCATTATTTTTATCATGAAGAAGGGTAAGTGCATGAATCCTTAATATCTATATTTTGAATATTGTGATGATGATATGGTACTAACTCCATAACTAGGGTTGTGGGACCATCGGCCGAATAATGTATAAACCTTAACTTAAATAAACAATTCTAGAATAGTTCTTTGCAGTTTGATAATTCCTTTCCGTTTAGAAGGCTTTGTAACGATGGCCACCGTTAAACTCGCCTTAAAATGCTACTTTCCGTACCAAGGATGTAGATAAATAGAAAAGAATTATCAATACGATTGAGTGAATACGATTTAATAGGCTATTATTGAATTGGTACGAAGGTAATAACGTTAGTCAAATATCGAATACGATGCTTAATAGGAGGTAAAAGGTAAGGTTAGTAAATCAATACACGTAGTTTTTTTTCACCCCCTCGACCAAAGTGCGGAGTGAATTTTCTAGGGATAGCACGGGGGGACAAGGATTTAGAAATACATACCTTATCATTTGCATGCAAAGATACTAGGAAAGAATTGTTATAGTTAAATTTATCAAGTTACCCTGTGGGGAACACGTAAACCCTAGTACTTTGACATTAATTTTTAAACGCAACTCCAACTTTGAAGCTGTTAGTTGTCTCTTTTAATTTTAGCTAGTTATTTTTCAAAATTTCATTTTGAAGTAAAACCCCCCTTTTTATTGTCTTTGCTTTCCAAGGAAATATTGACTAAAATAGTAGAATAATAGATTGAGTTAATCGAACTATTTTTCCTCCTCGTGGACACGATCTCAAACCTCATAGTTGGGTCTTAACTTGATATGAATCGCTTTACTACTTTATTTGAGACGTAAGTTTTTTGAGCGTATCAACAACCATGTAGAGCAAATCATTTTATATCCAATGTTTTGTTCTTGCCTGACTTTTCAGTTTAATCTCTTGTCCAATAAGCCAAGATCATAAAGAGTTACATTGTATGGTTTTTTCTTTCCTTTCCTGATTTTTTGTATATTGTCATGGAACTCTCCACTGGTCGGGTGAAGGGCTGTTCAAGATGAAAATAGACGCCTACATACTCTAGAAGAGACCATGTCCAGTTCCAAAGAAGCTGGTCCAAAGTAGTAAAGGTCTTTGATCAGTGTAATAAAACTGTTTATTTGTTGCTGAGGTCAGTCCTTTTTTTTGATGTTGGCACAAAAGATTAGGACATGCTCCTATTAATATGATAAGTAGGCATGGTAGGGAGAAGGGGCAAGGCAGGATGGAGTCGCCCCACTTCCGCATCTCCTCCCCTCCTTCATCATTCTCATTGTACTGTATTCCCCCTAGCTAAACACACAAAACTTCCATTTCCTATTAGTTCTCATGTGTCTAAAAGTGTATTTGAATTGCTGCATTGTGATGTTTGGGGGCCTTTTAGGGATTACAATAAAAGATATTTTGTTACAATTGTGGATGACTTCAGTATATATACTTGAATCTACTTAGTTTCTTCTAAAGTTGATACAGTTGTGGTGATGAAACATTTTCTTGTTCAAGTTCAGAATGTATTTTTCACTAAGGTTAAAACCTTAAAGACTGATAATGGGTATGAGTTCTTCAATACTGTTGTCAACTTCTTGAGTGAGTTGGGAAATTGTTCAGCAGAGTACATGTGTTTACACACCTCAAACAAAATGGGGATATGCTAGAGGAAACATAAAAACTTCTTTGCTATGGCAATCTAAAGATTTCAATCTCTATAACCACACAGGTTTTGGGTGAGTGTAGTACATGACTGTTGTTTACATTTGAACAGACTTTCCATCTGACTCTTGCTTACGATCCTCCATTTGAAAACTATATAGGCATTCTCCATCACTCTCTCATATCAAAGGTGTTTTGTTGTCTTTGCTATGTTGCCTGTCCAAATGTGCAAGACAAGTTCTGATCTAGAGTTATTTCTGCAGTGTTTATATGGTTATTCTCCCACAAAAAGGGTATTTACTCTATGATTTCTTACGCACTCATCGCCGTTCTTGGTTAAAGACATGGGTTTTTAGTCTTTTCAGGAGCATTTGATTCCCTTCAAACATCTACAAATTTCCTCCAACTCAATGTTTCCAATTCTTGATAATGTTACCACCTAATGATACTACTTACAAACTAGTCCCTCTGTGTCACCTGCTACTGCTCTTCTTACACTAGCTCATAATACTTCTTCCCCTACTTCTATCGCTCTTCCTGTTTGCACCCCTTCAGGCAGATCAAGTAGACTTCAATTATGGTACAGGAGTTTGTGACCACACCAAGACCTAATAGTTTGTGCGTATCCCAGTCCAATCAGATCACCTACTGCTCACTGGTCTTCGTGCGATCAACAAGGGTGACACGCGGAGTCGGCCTGGAAGGGAAACCTACTTTCGGTAAGGAAGCTGCTTTTGAACTTGGCCTGGCGAAAGCCATGGAACGTAAATAGGTTTCTTGGAGAGTAATCAGACTTGGACTATTGTAGACTTACCACCTGGTAAGAAGCCTATTGGTTGTAGGTGGGTATATAAGATCAAGATCCTAGCCTCCGAAGAAGTGGGAAAATTCAAGGCTATACATGTTGCCAAATGTTATAGTCAGTAAGAAGGGATTGACTATGGAGAAACCTTCAGTCCTGTTGCTAAAATGGTGGCAGTCAGGGTTGTTGTGGCTCTTGTTGCCTCTAAAGACTAGTACATCTATCAGATGGATGTACATAATGCCTTCCTGAATGGGGATTTACTAGGAAGGTGTACATGGACATTCCTCTTGGGTTTTGTATAATACGGGGAGTGGCACGAATTCTGCAAGTTCTTTGTATGGTCTAAAGCAGCACGCAGGCATGGAAAAGTGAAATTAACTGAGGCATTAAGCAGGTGGGTTTTCAAACAAAGCACTATGATTACTCATTATTCCGCATATGATTGTTGATGGTGATATTGTGGTTGGGGGGGGTGTTTAGTGGATGTATATGATTTGTTGATCACTAGAAGATCATCATCATCAACGTTCTGAGCACCTAGACAAGACATTAAAATTAATTTCAAAATAAGGATCCTTAGGGGACTATATTTGCTTTCTGGAATCGAGTTTTTCAGGTCTAGTAAAGCTATCTTGATGACACAAAGGAAGTATGCACTTGAATTAATTTCAGACTATGGACTAGGGGGAGTTAAGCCTGCTTGTACACCACTAGAAGTCAACAAAAAACTCACTTCTCGTCAATATGATGACCAAATTCCTAATGAATGTACCAAAGATGATAGGTTGCTTACAAATCCTACAGAATATCAAAGACTTGTAGGAAGGCTCCTCTATATCACAATGACAAGACTACACTTAGCTTTCTCCACTCAAGTTCAAAGTCAGTTCATGCACTGTCCTAAGCAATCTCACATTGAGGCAACACTGAGAGTGGTTAGGTACATCAAAGAAGCTCTTGGCTTAGAATTGTTGATGCCAACACGTGACCTGCAGCACTCCCTGTTTTTGTGACTCTAACTGGGGAGCATGTTTTGATACTAGAAATCAGTTAGAGGGTCTTCGTAAAGCTTGGGAGTGGGTTTTAATCCATGGAAATTAAGAAGCAAGAGACAGTGTCCAGAAGCTCAGCAGAGAAGACAGAATCAAAAGCATGGTTGTGGCTTTGGCCGCTGAAGTTACTTGCTTGTAGGTCTATCTAAAGATCTGGGAATAATGTGAGCTCCCTTGAACATGATATGTTAAGGTAAAGCAGAAATTCAGATTGCTATCAATCCAATCTTCATGAAAGAACAAAGCATTGACATTGTGATTGTCACTTTGTTAGGGAAAGATTTTTGTCAAGGAATGATGAAGACAAAACAATATAACCCCAAGGAGCACTACTGACCTACTTACAAAAGTTTTGGGGCAAAATACAACACAATCTGCTGTTAGGTAACTACACTGGGATGAAGAATGCTTTTTCACCTAAGCTTGATGAGGGGGGTGTTTAATAATCAGTGAAAGACTAACCAGTGATTAGTACATTATAAATAGAGAGGTAGAATGGTGTGATCATTTCAATCTGTCTAGATTCAATGTAACAGTACCCTGTCTGAATAATATTCTTCCTCAGTTCTTCTTCTTCTCGTCTGTAAATCTGCAAAGCTTAAACTCCATCTATGGAGTTATCAGATAGCTAACAAACTAATTGATTAAATTACTTTTTAAATTTGACAGCCTACTCTCAAACCCCCTTCATCACCTCCCTCCTTATATAGAGGCCTATTGTCTTCCTCTTGGGCCCTCCCAGTCACTCGTACATATGGCTGTATTGACCATCACTTATAATCGGTGGAGTAGCTTTCTTATCAGTGTTGTCCTTGGGAGGCGCACCTACAATATCTACATTTTATTACGTGGTCGATCATGTTTAGTTTAGGGGTTGGGTTTTGCAAAATCAGTTCAGTTCTTCTCTATTAACCATGCCCCTTTCATATATACAAAATGTTCTTCATCATGGCTTTGCTGCAAGGCAGTCCCTTGGTAATACCTTTCAGAAATGCACCCTCCCAGTAAGGGATCTTTCATAATTGTGGTTCCAATTATGCATATGGATTGGATTCTATCTTCTCCTTCTTAACTACGGCGTTCAAAAGATTAAAGGTGGTTGGGGATGGAGAATTTCCTTAGCGATTGCTACAGCTCCTGCTACATTTCTAACAGTAGGAGCAATTTTTCTCCCCGAAACTGCAAACAGCCTAATTCAACATGGCAATGATCATCAAAAAGCTAATCAGAGTTTGCAACGAGTACGACGTAAAAACCGATGTACAGCATAATTAGATGATATCATCAAAGCAGTGACAAGTCGAAAGTTGTCAGAATCCTTTTCAATAAATCATTAAACAGAAATTAGGCCCAATTTGTTATTCTGTTGATTTGTAGTTTTGATGATTTGACAACTTAGGGACCTCATAAAGTTACCGGGCTTCTTACTTGAGTATTGCAGGTTTCTTATTTGAGTATTGCCAGATAAAACAAAAAACACCCAGGGACCTAGTAGAGGTACCAGGCTCTCATATGATGAGCCAGTCGACTGCCAGCTGGAGATAGTTACAAAAGTAAGGTGCAACACTTTCCCGATGCGTCAGAAAGTGACCTTCCAACCATTGTCAAAGAAGTTTAAAAAGTGACTTGTTCTATACAAAGACACGTTCCTAAACACTTTTTGGTGGTTTTTTGCAAAACTTGATAAAAACTTTCAGAACTCTTGCCTAGGCTCACAAAGCAAAGGCCAAATATTGCCAAGGACAACGCAAAATATCTGGAGCTTTTCGTCAGTTGTTTGGAATTTTATTCTCTTGTTTTCTTAATTGTAAACCCACTCCTAAATCTAATACAGGAATTGGTGTGTTGTGTTAGAAGTCTAAGTTGCCAGGTGAGATAGCTTAGTTGGGTAGATTGTTGTTCTAACTTAGGCTTGTTGAGGAACAATAGAGGACTAGTGCTAACGTTAAAGATTGAATAACTCTTTCTGATGTTTTGGTGTACTCTGTTTCGCTTTTGCTTTTGAAGAAGTGAAAACGATTGAAAATCCTGTGAGAACAGGTCGTGGTTTTACTCCCTTAAGAGGAAAGGTTTCCACGTAAAATCTTGTGTTGATTTTTTAACTCTCTGCATTTAACTTTCTGGTAATTTTCTGAAGTGAAAGTAAGGACTGGTCCATGACTTGTTACGTGAAGGCACATATTCAGCAGTGGTATCAGAGCAGGCACTCCCATTTGGTTAACAGGCCAAGGGGTAAGTGATATTTGTTCTAGAATGGTCTGCTCCCTTAATCTCGAAGAAGGTCATCCTTCACTCAGACCTTCCTCGTTTCAAGGACATTTCTACCGTTTGGTGTAAAGTTAGAATGCATGATTACCTCATTGTGAAGACCGCGAGTTAGGGATATGGTACTGGATGGGACCATTTGTTCCGTGATTGAAAAAGATGGAGAGAAGACTAATTACTGTTCCAAAGCCTATGCAGAAATATGACTAAGCGGACAGGGAAAAGATGAGAAGGTTTTCAAAGCTCAAATCTTCTAGTCTGTGGGATAGACCCTATAAGTACAACAAGTGTCAGCCTGTGAGTCTGCTAAGAATTTGGGACGCTTAAAGACTGCACATAAACAGAAACTGACAAGTCCAAGAATCTAAAGATGACCATGCTTACCTCATGATATGAGACTTAGAATCAATACTGACATATTCACCAAGTTTTTCTTTTTCTTCATTCAATAAGCTGTCGAACGTTGGGGTGAACCTATAAGCATGACCAAACAAGTCAGAAAAGTTGCTTCTAATTCTTCCTTAAGACTTGGGAGAGCAAGGTTGAAGGACCATTAACAGAACCCAAGGATTTAAAGGTGCTGACTATGGGATGCTTTGATTGGTAATCTGAATGACACATGAGTGAATCGAATACGATTCATCAAAGAGGAAGCTAAAAAGGACATCATTGATGCTGAAGTACAAATCATGATGAAGATCCATTGATGATATATGACATATCTCATCAACCGATTTCAAAATGTGGAGAAAAACAAAGTTTTTTAAAAGAGCACAAATGTACTAGGAATGTCACTCAAGGTGATACATGCTACAATGTGGAAAGCGGGCACTTTATCAAGAGTGTCCTCTGCTCAAGATGAAAACAACGAACATCAAAAACCAAGAATGCCAAAGAGAAGAGAAGGGACCTTGGACATGGTAAGGAGATCGAAAACGCTGCTGTAGATTTGGTGGTCAAAAAGGCTCTTGCGCAATGGGGGTGATTCTTCAAGTGAATTCATAGACCCTGATGAACCCACTTAATGTGTCTATGGTGGCTGTACATGAGGAGGAAACATTTTCAATGAAATGTTTGTGCTCAGGCTCATACGAAGAAGAGGATGACCAGGAACTCTTCTTGATATAAAAATTGACCTTGGATAGTTAATCTCTTTAAAAAATTGAGAACATTGGCCAAAGTCATTATTGATTCGTAATTGAGTTACACTGAAAGAGACCCAATGCATGCTGAACTTGACAGTTTAACTGAAAACAAAGTTAACTTGAAGAAAAATTGTCAAGAATGGTGTCTCTAGAGTCTGCTAATTCTGACTTAAAAACCAGTTTGAATCAGATAACTGAAGAAGCTGAAAAGTAAATGTAATGTAAATGGTTTACAAGTTGAAATTCAAGAAAAATTAAAAATCTGAGAAAAAGGCTGGGATTGGTCTCTTGAGAAGAGCAAACAAATTGGGACAGGATATTGTGCAACTTAAGAAATCTTGAAAATCTCTTAAGTGACAAATCCCTCAAAGTTATTGTCAAATGCAAACCTCATAGCAATGTCAATAAGAAAGGGTCTAGTAAGTTTGAACATCACTCCTCCTTCTATCCTCCCCTTAAAGTATGTGGTTTGTCTCTGACAATCTGCTATGTCTTCACTGTGTAGAAATGGACATTTGAAGGTGAGTGTGTCTAGCTGGAGAAACTCCATGAAAGGTCTCAAATTATGCTTGAAGGAAAATTTAACCAAAAGAGAGACCTGGGGTCCTCCCAAAAGCATGTTCATCAACTCACAATATTTTTCAAAGAAAAAATCTGTACCTACCGTGCTCCTATGGTCCTTTGTTAGAAAGCTTCAAAACTACCATATTGGACTAAAATACAATCTAATCAACTCACTCCTCTGTCTGCCTACTCTGGGAACTCAAGCTGAAATGGGTTTCCCAAGCTTAACAAGTAATTCTGTTGCCAGTGATTGAGAGGAGCAGCAGTCCAAGTTTTGGTAATACTGGATATTTGATGCTCTAAACATAATGACTGGTGATATCAAAAATATCCTCTCACTCAAAGACAACTTCAAGGAGAGGTGTCCTCTTCTCTTTTTGTGATTGGAAAGAAGGGGTACATTTTGGGTTAGATTTTATGTGCTGAACAATGAAAGGAGGATCTTGAAAAATTTGATCCTAGAAGTGATGAAAAGTGTTAAATCCAACAAAGAACTCAGTGCATTGAAAGAAAGCATTCATGTTGTTTTTTTTATGCAGATGGAAACTTAAAAAGCATGATCAAATGATGAAGATGATGTGTTCAAGCTGTTAATTCATAGAATTGAAGGAAGTGAAAGAAGGGTGATCAGAATTAACAGGTGAAAAAATTTGACGTTGATGATCCAAATCATGTCCTACCTGAAAGGCCTGATGAGGTTGAAAAAGTGTAATGTGAGGTACCACCTGGTACTACTCAGAATTCCAGCAGAGTACATCAAACTCCCCACAAATGAATGTTCACTTCATATGAAGATAACATGCTGAGCAGATCAACCAGTCCTGCTCCATGTAATCAGGGATGGAAGCATGGTTTTCATCACACCTCTTGATAATCTTATTTCTCCTTGAACTCTGGAATTCATACTAGATCAAAAACAAGAAACTAGTTGCATTTTCAAGCATTCATATCATCTTTTTGCCCAGAATGGTGAAAGAAACACAAGTGATGCCAGATTGGATCAACGCTAGCAAGAAGAACTTCATCATTTTGCAAGAAGACAGGTAATGTACCTGGTTCCTCGACTGAAGCAGAACAGTATAGGACCATAATGGGTTTTCATAAACAAGCCTGGATGAAAGTGGAGTGATTAATCCTAAAAATCCAGGGGTTGGTGGTGCAAGGATCAATTTGAGAGAAAATCGGTAAAGTTGGGTTTTGGGCCATGTGATCTCCAATTGATGTTCTTAGCTAACAGTTTGAACTCCCCTTGATGGCTAAAATTGCAGTGGCAGGTATCTATGTGTAAACAGTTAATACTGAACAAGATCCTTTTTTGTACCTTTTGTAGGTATACCTCAACAAGGACCTGCTTAGCCAGGGAAGAACTAGAACAGACTGAGGAATGAAATTTAACTGTGCTATGGTCACCTGTGCCTGTTTCAGGTTAGCATTTTATCACATTAAATTTAACTGAAAATATGACCGTTGTATGCCACGTGTCAGTCATCGTTTTACTCTGACCTTTGTCCCTCGTTCGTTTCAAAACGACACATCCAATCACTGACCTGCACCTTTTCACGGCCTTTTTAAAAAGGCCATTTACTCCTGTTGACAACCCTCCTCTGTCTATTAACTCTCCGGTGTTCACGAAGGGTTTTAGTAAAGCTTAAAAGGCAAATTTGTTTCTCTTCTTCTTCAATTCACTTCACTGCTCATAAACATCTCCTCTTGTAAAAAAAAATAAAAAATAATGCAGTGCATTGAAGGAAAGGCTATCCAAAGAGCCAGATGGCTCAACTTATTGAAGATCAGGTATCAGCTAAGCAACGAGATTGGGAGCTTTATTGTGCGTTTTTGGGGGGGTGGTAAATAGTGCTTGAGATTGCTATCTCCCAGCAGAATGCTTACTATGCACGAGTGAGGGACCCTGGTTCTTTCAGTGGTACAAGCTCCTGGAGGAGAGATTGCTGAGTTTGAAGCGAAGTATACTGCCCTGCATGAAAATGCTATCAAAGATAATGATGCCTGCCAATGCACGACTCACTCTTGTCATCCAGTTCCCTCTCCATCCCTCCCCCCCCTCCCCCCCCTCTTTCCTAGCCTGTTGAAACAATTCCACCCCTGTGGTCAGTTTTTTTTTGTGTGGCTTATCACTGTGTTGATGGAATATTCATTTTTTTAATGTGTTTATGTTTTATGATGCAATGATAGTTAACTTTTCCTCTGCTGTTCTGATTATCTTCCTTTTGCATTGCTTTCCTTACTGATTGATTGCTCTTTAAGCTTGATCGGGGGGGGGTGATCTTGTTCAGTAATTTCTTGTTGACAGTCATGGGGTTTACTGGCATATCTTTTTTATGATGCCAATAGGGGGAAGTTGAAACCCTGTAAGTACTAAAAGTTTATTTCAATGTGAGGAATTAGTAAGGGGAATATACAGTGGAATGGGAATATACAGTAAGGGGAACTATTTGGAGAAGATTTTCAGATCATTTGTTTGTCATCATCAAAAAGGGGGAAAAGTTCTGTGTAGTTTTTATGATTTACAAACTTAGGGACCTCATAAAGGTACCCCCCAGGCTTCTTACTTGAGTATTGCAGGTGTTCTTATTTGAGTATTGCAGATGAAACAAACCCAGGGACC
>JAKWJA010002245.1:0-52063 GCA_027704765.1 Solanum habrochaites | reverse complement strand
ATAAAGAAAGACCTTCCCATTTTGGGCTGGGTTTTAACATTCCAACCTTCCAACAAGAAGATGGTTAAAGATTTTAAATATGAGGAATTCCTAGCTATGTTTTTATTGTCAACACCACGGCCTCAAGGATAGGATTGTACTTCATCAAAAGAAGATATTCGAGATTAGACTAACAACAGGCGCTGGAGGTGAGAACAACAGTAGGAAAGGGGTTCTGGACAATTGCCTGCAACGTACGTTCGGCAAGATCAAAAGGAGGATACAACAACGAACTCCAACCAACCAAACAAAAAACACAAGGAGGCATACAACAATTAAGATCACTCAACCACAAAACACACATACAAGTCAACAACAAAAGAGAAATATCACGAATCAAGGAGCAGTGGGCACCAAGAGGAACTACAAGAAAACATGGCAAACTCCATGAAGGAAGCACCAACAAACCTCAGGACAAGCTCATCTCCAAGCTGCATTGTGGAGACCTGATCACTCCCTCCAATGCAAGGAACAAGTGCAGCCATGCTCAAGCATAAAACAAGAGATACAGGTATATCTATCCTACCAACTCAAAATATTTTTACAAATCTTGAAGTGCAGGAAAAACAGGAAAGGCAGCAAGCTGGACAGAGTGGAATCAAGGAAGCAGCAAGTCAAATAAACCAACCCAGCAATGGAAACTTAAATGATCAGCCTGCCAAGAACAATCCAAATAACCATAAGTCTACTCATCAACAGACTGCTGACAGCAACAAAAGCAAGAGAACAGGTATTGACTTATCTCTCCCAATCCCCAAAGCCCCCAATAATTTTAATGTTGATGCTGGCCTTACTGATGAAGTTGTTGGAGGTATGGATGGAGGGTGTCAGGAGATAGCCACTAACATGCAGGAAGGGGATACCAAAGGGGGGAATTTGCCTCATGTTATGCATGAGGGGTTGGTTTCTGACCCTAGGACAGACCTTAGAGCCTCTAAGAATGCTATGAACAGTCAGCAACAAAAAGAACATACTCAGCAGCATGTGCAGAACAGTGGCAACAGAAAACAGACTGCCAAAGAAAAAATTGAAGAACAAGTTGAAAAAATGAATGACAAGGATCAAAGGAAGCAAAGTGTTTCTATGGGTACTGAGAGCACTCCCAAGAGTAAGAATAAGCCCAGTAAACAAAAAAGAGACGCTGCAAAAAGAAGGCAAAACAATCAGCATGAAAAGGATTTTGAACAACTGCAGGAAGTAAGGGAAGAACTATGCAACAAATTTGTAATGGTTGATGATAACCAAGGTTTGAATATTCTTCCCTTACAGGTTCAGTACATGACCCCTCCCCCCAGTTCAGAACCTCCAGATAAGATGCAACAGAAGTGTAGGGTTAATACTGAACCTATCCTGGATGAGTATGCTGTAATTAACTCTGAAGATGAAATTGTTGGGGATAACAAATCTCTAGAAGATTCTGATGATAATGATGAGACAAGTGAGGCCCTTATTAGGGCCTTTAGTCCACATAATGATCAAACTCTAGAGAATGAAATTCAACAAGTAACCAACAGCCAGTGTTTGTCTCCAAGGGGCCTTCAATATGACAGGTTCCATTTCAGAAAACAAGATGCCAATACTGTCACGACAGGCAGACCGAATACCAGACTATTTTCCTCCAGATCATCCCAATGATTCCGTACGATGAATGGAAGGTGAGGGGGATAACACGCAAAGATGTAGGAAAACGCAAAATGCTCAGAAAATGCACCAGATGAATCAGTTATTGCCATATCTTGAACCTTTCTCGGATAGTGTTAATATCCAAAATTTCAAGATACAATTAGCAATGAGAATGCTACTAGTAATGCAATAATAACATTTTGGGTTTTTTGGAACAGTGAGATTGACTGGACTTTCTTGATGAAGAGAACAGCACTCACTTGGTACATGAAAACAATGATATTTCAAATCAATATACTACGTACTTTATCTATGGCGACAGTGTAAGGAGTATCTAGAAGGCCCTCGTTGGGATAAAAATGCTTCAATCAGCCTCGGTGGATTACCAATTCCTTGGTGCGGCAGTGGGGGACTACAATGTATATCTTAATGTTAAGACAAAAAACCCTACTATGAGTCTACCTTCAATATGAGGAAAAGTATGGACCTTCAATGGCTGTCATTGAAGCAATGCGTTCCTTGTAGCAATAGGTGTCAGTGGACAATCGATTCACATGGCTAACAAAGAGCATTAATCACAGAATCTGGAAGAGACTCGACAGGGCCTTAGTAAATGACTTATGGCTAGAAAAGATGCCACAAACTACCATAACTCATCTATCTACTACGGGGTCTGATCATTGTCCTTTGCTCTTGGAAATGGTATCAACTGAAGCCGAACACATCAAATACTTCAGATTCCTTAACTGTTGGGTTGATAATCCCAACTTCATGCTTACTGTTAAAAACTGCTGGGACAGATCTGTGGAGGGTAATGCGATGTGGAAGTTTCATCAAAAGATGAAAAGACTTTCTAATACTCTTAGTGTTTGGTCTAGAAATGAATTTGGAGATATTTTTCAAAAAGTTCGAATGTATGAGGAACAAGTGCATGATGCGGAAGAAAAATACATCCTGGATCAAACGGATTCAAATAGGAGTGCTCTACATGAACTCAATGCTCATTATATCAAATTCCTCAAACTAGAGGATACTATCTTGAAACAAAAGACTCAGCTCCAATGGTTTAAGGATGGTGACACCAACTCCAAATATTTTCACTCCATTATAAGGGGTAGAAGGAGGAAGTTATTTATCCACAAGATTGTCAATGAAAATGGAGATTGGATACAAGGTGAGAACAATATTGCCCAGGCGGCTTGTGAGCACTTCAATACCATCTTCAAAGGTGAAGATAAGTACATCAATGAACACACCTTGGATTGCATTCCAAGAATGGTCAATCAGGACCATAATACTCTCCTTACCAAGTTGCCTAGTATGGATGAACTTAAAGAGGTAGTTTTTTCCATGAACTCCAACTCGGCAGCTGGGCCTGATGGTATGAATGGGTATTTCTTTCAAAAGTGCTGAACTTATCAAGCATGATTAATGAATACTTCAATTGTGCCTTTTTACAAATTGGTCAAATGATTCCTAAGTCTCTCGCACTCTTGACATTGTACTGGCTCCCAAATGAACAAATCCAATCCAAACAAGCCACCAGTGTTAGGCCAATAAGGTCTGAGTACTTCACTACTAAGATTATACTAAAACTAGTAAGTCACAGACTTCGTCCCCTTCCTTGCCGTTCCTTAATTTCTACTAATCAGTCTGAGCTTCGTAAAGGGAGATTATTTCTTAGAACATTATGCTTGCTCCAGGAAATCATTCACCAATCAGAAACCCCACATGGATTAATGTCATTAGTAAATTAGACTGGCCAAAGCGTATATGACAGAGTTTCTTGGTCAGATACATTTGGCCTATTCTAAGGAAAATGGGGTTCATGAACCTTTTATTGATAGTGGTTTTGGAGAATCATGGTGCCACAATTGTACTCAATTATTGTAATTGCAAAGGTACGGTTTCTTCCAACTCTACTAGAGGCCTCACAATGTCCGATCCCCTTTCGCCCGGCCCTAATTTATTTAGGGTGTCCGAGGTCTTATCAAGATCCTCAACAGGCTTTCACAATCCCCATCTACCATGGTTTCCTTCATGGAAAAGATGGGGCCCCAAGTGAATCCCTAAGTTTTGCGGATGCATATTCTCCACTTCCGGAAGAGCCAAAAACTTTGAAAAATCTGATGAATACCTAAAGGAATATGGAAAATGCTTCGGGGCAACCTCATCAAATGGAGATAAAAGTCAACTTTATTGATTCATTCTATGCTTTTCAATGCACAGGATAAATTAAACAGGCTACCTGGTTTTCAAGCAGAAACAGGGTCCTTTCAATTACCTAGGATGCCCTTTATTTGTTGGCAGACCTAGGAATGTTTACTTCTCTGATCTTATTAACAAAGTTGTGTCCAGAATTACAGGTTGGCAAACTAAGCAGCTTAGTTATGGAGGCAGGGCTGTACTCTCTAAACATGTTTTGCAGGCACTACCTATACATCTGTTATCTGCAGTAACCCCTCCTAACACAATCATTAAGCAGATCCAAATGCTTATAGCAGATTTTTTCTGGGGATGGAAGAACAATAGGAAAAAATACCATTGGTCATCTTGGAAAAATCTAAGCTACCCTTATGAGGAAGGGGGGGTTGGGATGAGAAACCTGAATGATGTTTGCAAATCTTTCCACTTCAAGCAATGGTGGATCTTCAGAACAAAACAAACCTTGTGGGGAGATTTCTTAAAAGCGAAATATTGCCAAAGATCCAATCCGGTGAGCAAGAAATGGGACACTGGAGAGTCATTAACCTGGAAAAATATGCTAGTTAATAGACAGCAGGTGGAGCAACACATTCATTGGAGACTTCAGGCTGGGAATTGTTCCTTTTGGTGGGACAATTGGCTTGGTACAGGGCCTTTAGCTCAACATACCAGCAACAGTAACAGACTTAACAACTGTACAGTTGCTGAATTTTGGGAAAATGGAGAATGGAATGGGAGCAAATTGCTGCAACATGCACCAGCCAGCCAGATTTGCAGCATCCTGGAGACAGAAATACAACAGCAACAACACAAGCCTGACCAGGCTGTTTGGAAACTCACCAGCCATGGCAGATTCACATGCTCTTCTGCCTGGGAGGAAATCAGGGACAAAAAGGCTAAGAACATCTTCATTTCTTTTTTATGGCATAAATGTATTCCTTTTAAATCTTCCTTTCTTTTATGGAGAACTTTAAGAGGTAAAATCCCAACAAATGAAAGGCTGGCTAACTTTGGCATTGAGCCATCTTCTTGTTTTTGTTGTTTTGATAGAACAGGCATGGACACCATTGAACACACCTTCAATAAAGGACAATTTGCAGCTAGAGTATGGGATTATTTTGCAGCAACTGCAGGGCTGCAAGCTGATCACTCCACGCTGCTGTCATTGATCAAACAGTGGTGGACAGCCAAGCCAAAGAATGCAGGCCATCAGCTGCTGATGCAAGCCACACCAATCTTCATCTGTTGGAATTTATGGAAGAACAGGTGCGCATGCAAATATGGAGGCAAAGCAACTAATATCAGTCGAGTCAAGTATGCAGTCTACAAAGACACCTTCAAGATGCTGAAAAACACCTTCCCACACATCAATTGGCCACCTAGCTGGACAGCTCTAATACAAAAAAGTGAGAAGTGCATCCATGACATTAAAGTCTGCATGGTAAAATGGATTAAACCTCCGGATCAATGGATCAAGATAAATACAGATGGAAGCGCTCTCACTAATCCGGGAAAGATTGGGGCTGGAGGTATCCTCAGAGACAAAGAAGGCAAACTGGTGATGGCATTTTCAACACCTCTTGGAGAAGGCTCGAACAACATAGCTGAAATTAAGGCGGTCTTTATTGGACTGACCTGGGCACTTGAACTAGGAGTCAGGAACATTATGCTCGAGATAGACTCTCAATTGGTCGTGGACTGGATTTCAAATAAAGCAGCCCCACATTGGAGTACTACCAGTCAGCTTGAAAAAATCCTAGCCCACATGTTTAATTCATCCATGCAATCATAACTTCCAATGTTCACGAACTTTTCAGAGAAGTAACGGGGTAGCAGATGCGGCGTATTCAACAGCACATCCATCACACAACAGCCCCGGTCTAAAGTCTACGGGGTTCACACAACAACTTCCTAAAGAACGCTCAAGCTACTATCAAATGGCCTTATGAACATGCCACTCTCAGAATAAAGAAGACTAAGAAGATCTTTGGATCCTCCCTTGACATATTTACCCTTTTCCCTTAGCTATATTACAAATAACAAGTATAAGCTACGTTGATAGGGATATAGTTAGTTTATTATATAGACTAATTAGATAAAAATAGGGAAGAGTCCTTCCCTACACATTATAGCTTCCTAGATACTTTGTAATATAATAAAGATCCTCTCCTTAGATTCTTAGGAATTAAACATCACTGGATTCATCATCTTTCCATGTTACGGGGCGGAGTTGACTTTCCTTTTGGAAAGTAACTCTAAACCACCTTAGGTTTGGAAGTTAGGTTTATGCACCCCCTCCTTGTATTTTGTTTTTTGTTATGAATGAATAAGGGCCTGGGTGTCCGCTCAGCCCCTACCCCTCCACAGGGTATTCAACAAAAAAAAAAAAAAAAAAAAAAAAAAAACAACAAAAAAAAAAAAAAAAAAAAACCTAAACCCTAAACCCTAAACCCTAAACCCTAAACCCTAAACCCTAAACCCTAAACCCTAAACCCTAAACCCTAAACCCTAAACCCTAAACCCTAAACCCTAAACCCTAAACCCTAAACCCTAAACCCTAAACCCTAAACCCTAAACCCTAAACCCTAAACCCTAAAACCCTAAACCCTAAACCCTAAACCCTAAACCCTAAACCCTAAACCCTAAACCCTAAAACCTAAACCCTAAACCCTAAACCCTAAACCTAAATCCCCTAAAAAAAAGACGCCTCGTCACACCCTAAAACCACTAACCTAAAACCCTGAAACCCTCAACCCTAAACACCTATCGCTTTTTTCTTTTCAGATTATTTTTTTTCTCTCTCTAAAAATTTTCTCTCTCTAAAAAATTTTCTCTCTCTAGAATTTTTTGCAAGAACTTACGCGTGAATAGTTGCTGATCGAAGAAATTGATTGGCATTACTGTTGTAATGGATGGAAATCCTGGTGATGAACAGTTTTATACCTCCAGATTCTGCGATTGGAGGTGAAAAATTGAATGTTCAGGCCACAAATATTGAAGGGACGGAAGGATCATCGTCCTCGCTCTGGCGACTTGAGGAGATGCGATCCCAATGTCCGCGACTGTAGGGTCGAGATGGATGAATTGCGTCCCAGTTAGAAACGATCGAATACGAATGTAATGGGGTATAAAAAACAACGAGTTTCCGGGCAAATTAGACAATTCGCAGGGCGATGGAGGTGATTAATCGCAAGCGATGGCGGCGAAATCGAGTTCTCACCCCTTTTCATCGGGTACAATCGACAAAGACTGGTACTGAAGAACTATCTCATAATACATGACATTCACATATTCAATCAACCTGGGAGAGATAAGATGATCTAAATATTGAGTCGCGGCGTGAAGGAGAACTGGTAGATTGCGACATGAAGTTGCCATGGGGCATCGCATATGACATTCCATGAGCAAGGATCTTGAAGTTTACTCAACAGCAGGGCGTAAATCGTAACCCTAACTCACCCTACTTGAACAAGCATCAGATGTTAATCACTCAAATTCCAACCACCTGCGATTTTCAATTACCAGAAATTCTGGTTTGGCCAGTAGAATTCTCAAAATTCAGCACAGGCAATTGCGTGTAAAATTCTTCTGAATTACTCAACAAAACCTGAAACTCAGGTAATATTACTACAACAATATTACTCTCCAATTATGAAGGATAATTTGCAATATTCTGGGAGAAGGTCTTGGAAATGTTAGATCCCAATTATCAAATAATTTCCCAAGATTCTAGTAATTTGATCGTCCGTCATCGACAATGTCGCTAAGCACGACCTTCCTATAGAAAACACTGAAAAATTCCTAAGAAGATCAATATGAACCTGCTTCCATATACATTATTCCCGAAGACTTATGCATATAGACTGAGATCAATCAATCTAAGAAGATTGAGCATTACTTTTGTCTGAGCCTGAATCACTACCGAACAGGACTCCTTCAGTTGATTTTTAAAGATGAAGTGGTTAACAAATTGCTTCGACTTGTAGATTTACTTTGATTGGTAAAATTCATATATACCAGCCTAGGGTAGAACTTATTAGAAGATTTCATATTCCAACCTCCTCTTTCCAGGAGGTGTGAAATAGCACATTTCAACTCTAGACATGTGTATATTGACTAGACAATGAACTGGATTATAACATGGGTTGGACCAGCAAGAATGACCTATTGCTGGCCAAGTGCATGAGATTCGGCTTGTACTCCCACATTCAAGCCTGAGAGAGAAACTCCCCTTGGTTCCAATATGGATAGCTCTCCCAGAACTCATTGGCATTGTAATATACAAGGAGTTTATCCAATTTATATCTCCTATAGGCAATAGTATTATATTTAGATGCTGCATCTATTAATAAAACAAGAGGATCAAGCCAGAGTCAACAGTGCAAGTGGATTTACCAAGGTAAAGACCCTCCTCACATATGAATGTGAGACATAGGATATGATATAACTGATGGAAGATGCAGAAAAAATCGAGTATGTGATGCCTCCCTGACTATTGTTTTTTATTGTAAGCATCAAGGGGCAACAAAGTGGTCGGATTTGTAATATTTTAAAAAAAGGGATGAAGAGATAAACCAAAAGGAAAAGATATGGAGCAAAATAAAAATAGGAAGGATAGTGCTCACAATAATCCTCTAGCTGTGTGGGTGAGATTCTAAGTTTGTGGATGCGGTAGAAGGTTGAGTCATAATCAATCAAATTACAAACCATGAAAACAAACAGCAGGCAATGACATAGAATGGTACCCTGCAAAGAAGAAGAACAATCAACAAGTGAGGTTCCATACAGATAGAGCAGTGCAGCCTCAATTCCGTCCAGGTATAGTTTCTATCCCCTACTAAAATACATATAATTGACTTGAATGCGGAATTTACCACATAGAAGATGGATTGGAGAAACATGTAGAGCAAAATTCCTGTAAAAGCATTCAGGCAAAAGACTCCTTCAAATAGTGCCATCAACAAGTCAAGATATTCTTCTGCTGGTTTCAATGACATAGAGAGCAAAGGCAATAACCAAACAAAACCAGGATACCCAGGTGGGAATAGGAATAGTACAAGCTGTTTACCAACAAGGGCAGAAATAAACAGGCCAGGTATTGATCAATGCTCCCCTCCCCTGCACCCTAAATGTTCTACTTGTACGATGTTGTTAATGTTGTTTAGCTGTTTGAGTGAGGATGGAAGTGGTCAGGAGACCTTAAGATCTAATGTATCTAGATAGAGGAAATGCAAAGGTAAAATTGTTTGAACAGGATCCCTCCAGATAAAGTTACCCCCTGATAAATAATCCTTCTAATCCTTACAGATTAATATAAGACGGTACGCTTACACTGTTTCTAACCCTGTCATGTCCTATAATCTCAAGGAGATATCCTTGATGAATATAGGAACCAGATCTAGGATGAGTATGATGGTGAATACTCAAATCCTTATTGGATGAAGGTATTGAACCTTGGGTGAGGGGGGGCGAAAAATAGGTACTGATCATCAATTCCAAAAAGCCCTGCTAGATAACTTAATATGGAGAAATAGGGATGTCACTATTAAACAAGGTCTATCTCAGAGGTAGAAAGCTATTAAACAAATAAGAATGCTAGCATTATAAACCTAATACAGAGCTATAAGATAGGTAATTGTGCTTAAATCTCTGTGGAATGCTAGGATCATTAATACATTTGGTGCTCTTGAAAGACTTATTAATCTCAGAAAAATTCATAACTTGGCTATGATTGCAATCTTAGAACCTTTTATTAATCAGTCTCAATTGGATTTTTATAGACTGCAACTTTTAATGAACCAGGGTCACTTTAATCCAAACAACAAAATTTGGTTATTTTGGTCCACTGAGGTAACTTGTAACATTTTAGAGAGTGATCAACAACAGATTACTTGTGAAATTAGCTATGAAGGTTATAGTGAAAAATTTCTTATGGCTTATGTCTATGCAAAGTGTAAAGATTATTTGAGGAAACCTCTCTTTGGGATAGTATCGAAAGAGGTTCTACAACTCTGCATCCCGGTGTATTTTGGAGATTTTTAATGGTGATCTCTTCAACTCAGACAAAGTCTGGGAAGCATAGAGTACAATATTTATAAACGCCTTGAGTTTATTGATTGTTATTGATTCTTGTGGTTTGTAGAATTGGGTTTTTATATAGAGTGGTTCCACCATACACATGGTGTAACCATAGAAATATGGTCTAGGATTGGGTAAGAGGTTAGATAGAGGTTTGGTTAATGACAACTGGCTTGATAAAATGCCTTCTACTAACATTACTCATTTGCCTTCTGTGGGGTCTGATCATTGCCCTTTATTGATGGAAGTAATTGAAAACAAGGAGACTGTGATTAAGTACTTCAAATTTCTCAATTTTTGGACTGAGAATGACACTTTTTTACAGACTGTTGAAAGGTGTTGGAGTAAGACTGTTGTTGGTAATCCTATGTGGATTTTACACAACAAAATGAAAAGATTAACTAACACCTTAAGAGAATGGTCTAAAAAAGAATATGGAGATATTTTTGAGAAGGTTAAACAATATGAAGAAGGGGTTAAAGAGGCTGAGGGTAAATATATCATGGATAACAGTGAAGAAAACAGAGAGAAGTTGTATGCTATTAATGCTGATTATATTAAATATTTGAAGTTGGAGCATGCTATTCTTCAACAAAAAACTCAGTTGCATTGGTTAAAGGAAGGTGATGCTAATTCCAAATACTTTCATGCTGTTATTAGAGGCAAAAGGAAGAGAATGTTTATTCACAAAATAATGGATGAGAAGGGTGGATGGATCCAAGGAGAGGATCATATTTGCTATGAGAAACCCTGTGATTATTTAACGTATTTTCATGGAACTTCTGATAGGAATTAATGATGAGAGCCTTTAATTGTATTCCAAATGCTGGTTACTAAGGACATATCTGTATTGGAGAAATGCCTAATAGAAGAATTGGAGGAAGGTGGTATGATATGAAATCCTTCCTCACTTCCTGCACCGGACCTTATGTGTAGTGGGGGTAGATTTTAGCCAAGGTTGTTTTGAGATATCAAGATGCTCTGCCTAGCTTGCAGTGGCAAATCCTTCTTTAATGGTTCTGAAATGCCCTAAGTATATTCGCATGCCTGTTTATCCTTCTTCCTAAAAGTGATCATCCTTCTAAATTAAAAGATTTTAGGACCCCCCCCCCTATTATCTTAGTAATTCAAATAAATTATTTCTAAGATGATTTATTACTAAGATTGGCTCCCTATTCGCCTCTCTCAATTGTTTTCAGAAAATCGTCAGGAAATTTTGACGGACGGAGTATTTCTGAAAATGTTATTTTGGCTCAGAAGTGATTCATGGTATAATTACCTAATAATGGAGATGTGGTTATTAAGCTTGATATGATTAAGGCTTATGACAGGGTTTCTTGGACTTATACATGTTTGGTGTTAAGAAAAATGGGCTTTGGAGAAGTGTTTATTGACAGAATCTGGAGAATTATGAGCAACAATTGGTACTCAGTGGTTATTAATGGAAAAAGACATGGTTTCTTTCATTCTACTAGAGGTTTAAAGCAAGGTGATCCTTTATCCCCAGCACTATTTATTTTAGGTGCTGAGGTGTTTTCTAGACAGCTTAACTCTCTTTATAATAATCCTGATTATATTGGTTTTCAAATGGATAGTAAAGGTCCTCAAATTAATCATCTGTCTTTTGCTGATGATATTATCATTTTTACTTCTACTGATTAGGCTTTCCTTACAGATTATTATGAAAAACTTTAGAGATTATGTAATTGGTTCCTGATCAAAAGGGTTATAAAGATAAGAGTTTCTTTATGGTTACTACTAACTACTGCTATACTAATCATGATATTCATTGGAGAATATAAGAATTGAAACTGGTTTTGGCTCAGTACAGTCCAATTAACTTATCTGTTGTCCTTTATACATTGGGGGGGTCAAAGGATTATCTTATTTTTTCCCTGGGGGTATGGTGGAAAGTATATCAAAAGATTGCTGGATGGCAAGCCAAAATTTTTAAACTTTGGAGGCAAAGTTACATTAGTGAAACATGTATTGCAGTCTATTCCAATACATATTTTAGCTGCTGTATCTCCTCCTAAAACTATTCTTAAACATATTCAAAGGGTTATTGCTGATTTCTTTTGGGGTATTGATAGAGATGCTAAAAATACCATTGGGCATCTTGGGAAACATTATCTTACCCTACTAATGAAGGTGGTATTGGAGTAAGAAGTCTTGATGATGTATGTATAGCTTTTCAGTATAAGCAGTGGTGGGAGTTTAGGACTAAAACTTCATTGTGGAGCAATTTTCTTAGAGCTAAATATTGCAAAAGATCTAATCCTGTGGCTAAGAAATATGATACTGGAGACTCTTTGGTTTGGAGATATTTCACTAGAAATAGACAGGCTGTGGAATCCCATATTAAATGGAATATTAACTCTGGTTCATGTAGCTTTTGGTGGGATAATTGGTTAGGAAATGATGCTCTAGCTAATCTCTGTATTAATATTTCCAGCCTTAATAACATCACTGTTTCTAAATTCCTTAGCAATGGTACTTGGAATGAGAGTTATGTTAGTCTGCAACAGTTCCCCCCTATTTTGGTTACCCTAGGTTTCTGCAACTCAGTTCAGTATAATATTGGATATTGAATTATCAGGCTATTTGGGGACACCTCAGACCAATGGCAAATTTCTATTACTTCGCTTGGGAGATTATTAGAAAAAGAAGCCTATATATAGTAATACAGTGTTGGCAAAAATATATCCCTTTCAGATAGATTCTTTATTTGGAGCTTTGAGAGGCCAAGCTTCCAACAAATTGACTTTACAGCGGTTCTGGGAAGAGATATTTCAGTGAAGTGTTATTGTTGTTAGATAAAGGGGCCCTGAATGAACATCCAACCATCTATTAATTAATGGCAATTTTGCTAACTATACTATGGAAATACTATTCGATATTATTATTGGTGCGCCATACAAACTACTGCGCAGACTTGAGGAAAAGCTTGCTAATCTATCTGGAAGAACTTGGCCTTTTTTTCCCTTCTACATCAGGTATAAAATTTTCTTATTTCTGTTTTTACCTAATTTATTTTGTTGGCATTTGTTGGAAAAATAGGTGGTGCTTGTAAATACGGTGGATTCAGAAATCAGTATCCCTAGGTTCAATATGGAATTTTTAAAGATGTCATGGCTACCATTAAAATATCATGTCCTAGTATCCCTGGCACATAGCTGGTACCTTGATCACCTGTTGAACAATGTCAACAACAGCTAAGTGTGATTATGGTTAATTGGAAAAAACCACACGAAGGCTTTTACAAACTTAATACAGATGGGAGTGCAATTCCAAGCTCAGGGAAGATTGGAGGAGGAGGCATATTAAGGGATCACAAAGGTAACCTTCATTATGCATTTTCAATACCTTTGGGTTTAGGTACTAATAATATTGCAGAGATAGAGGCTGCGAGATATGGATTAGATTGGTGCTCACAGCATGGTTACAGAAACATTGTATTGGAAGTAGATTCTGAAATTCTGTGTAAATGGATAAGCAATACAATCGCAATTCCATGGAGATGTCAATATTCCATACAACAAATCCAAGACATTGGCAAAAAATTGGATCATTTTGAATGCAGGCATGTATATCGAGAAGCTAATGGCACTGCAGATCTATTATCAAAAGGGAGTTACAATATGGATATTATACAACATTTTTATACAACTCAACAACTTTTTGGACCAATTCGAGGAAGCTATATATTGGACAAGAGGGACATACCATTTCGAAGAAGAAGACAGGAGAATTAAGCATCCTCCTTAATTTCACAAGACATTAAACTTTTGATTATCAATTAGCATTTTGCCAACTTAATAATTTGATGATGTAATTCAAACTTTAAGACTCTTCTTTTGGATTATTCATGAAAAGGGAGAGTCTCCCTAATTTAGAAGCATTCTAGTTTAGGTTTTTTATTTAGAGTGCATCTTTTTTGTAAAGGTTAAGTTTGACTATCTTAGTAGATAAATCAATTTTACCCTAGCCCCATGTGTAGAATGTAAGTTCTATGTCCCCCTTCTTCTTGTACAATTTTTTTAATGAATGTTAAGGCCTGGGTGTTGCTAACCGCCTGACCCACCTCAAGGGTCGTTCACAAAACAAAAAACAACCCTAAAACCCTAAAACCCTAACCCTAAACCCCGCCTAACCCTAAAGAACCCTAAACCCTAAACCTAAACCCTAACCCTACCCCAACCCTAAACCCTTCCGCTTTTTTTCATTTCTCAGATTTTTTCTCTCTCTAGAATTTTCTCTCTCTAAAAATTTTTTCTCTCTCTAAAATTTTCGCAAGAACTGTACGAGTGAATCATCGCTGATCGCAGAATTGGATTGGCATTGGGTTTGAAATGGATGGAAATCCAGTTGATGGACGTTTTCGTCCACCAGATTCTGGGTTTGGGGGTCAAAAAGTGAATGCTCAGTCCACAAATATTGAAGGGACGGAAGGATCATCGTCCTCCTCTGCGAACTTGAGGGAAGAGGCGATCCAAGTCGAAACTGTAGAGGCGGAGATGGATGAATTGCGTCGCCAAGGAGAAATAAGTCGAAATACGAGTGGAAGGGTCGCAGAACAAACGAATTCGAGAAGAGTAGAGTCACAAGCGATGGAGGTGGGGAAATCGCAAACGATGTCGACGAAATCGCAGAATTTGGAAATGGCGAAATCGAGTTCTACTACAGGTCGATCGGAAGATTCTCGAAAAGATTTAGTTACTGAGGTATTATCTAAGGATGTAGATACACTTAATCTAACAAGAAGGGAAGACAGGGGAGATCGAAGAATGGATTCTCGAAGGGAAGGAGAAATGGTGGAATCGAACGTAAATCGTCAAGAACAGGGTAATTTTGATGGTCACCAACAAGATACTTCATCTACACAATTGCAACATCGTATTACCAATTCGAATAAGGAAATAGAAATACAGTCACAACATCAACAATCTGTAACAGACAATACTCGAAACCCAGGTGCGAAAAGTGCAGTTCATCCACAGCATAACATTCCAACTGCTGGAAATCCTTCTGAAATTATCACTCAACAAGGAAACAAACAAGGTAATCTTCCTATTACCAATGTTAATTCTAGTTATGATGGTAATTTGCAAGATACTGGGAAAAGGAACATGGATTCTGTTAGAAATCAAAATTATCAAACTAACTTTCCTAAGATTTCTACTAATTTTGAGCGACCTAACAATCGAAATAGGATAGATAGGAATGATCCTCAGTGGGGTAATACTGATAATCTGTCCAAGCAAGATCAAACTCAAGAGCCTGCACCTTATACTGTGATTCAAACCTATGCGGATAGACTAAGGTTTAATCAATCTAAGAAAGGAGTGAGTATTAAATTGAGTGAGCCTGAGATCACCACCAAACAGGGGCTCCCAGCAGTTTTATATGTTAAGGATGAAGTTGTAAAAGACCTAGCATCGACTTGCAAGTTTACCTTGATTGGGAAGTTCATCTATACAATGCCCAGAGTAGAGTTAATTAGGAAGAACTTCATACTCCAAACTCAGTTATCAGGAGGGGTTAAAATAGCCCATTTTAACTCTAGACACGTTTATATAGATTTAGACAATGAGTTGGATTATAACATGGTTTGGACAAAGCAGAGGATGACTATTGCTGGCCAAATTATGAGAATTCAGGCTTGGACTCCAACATTCAAGCCTGATGAAGAAACACCTCTTGTCCCTATATGGATATCTCTACCAGAACTTCCTTGGCACTGTTATAACAAGGAATTTATTACGAGTCTGTTATCCCCTATTGGAAGAGTCCTTTATCTTGATTCAGCATCCATCAACAAAACAAGAGGTAGTCAGGCTAGAGTAAAGGTTCAAGTGGACTTAACTAAAGACAGGCCTCCCCATATTTGGATGGGATATATAGGAGAGGATATAACTGATGGCAGATGGCAAAAAATAGAATATGATAGCATTCCAGCTTATTGTTTCTATTGCAAGCATCAAGGGCATAAGGAAGTGGATTGTATTATAAAAATAAGGGATGCTGATAACAAGCAAAGGAAGGAGATTGAGCAGACTAGTAATAGTGAAGATAAGCAGATTCCTACAAATTTGGAAGCAGGTACAGGAGAGTCAACTTTTACCCAACAAAGAAGGCAAACAAATGATAATCCACAACAGAGGATCCAGGAAGAATGGCATACACAAAGAAGAAAGAATAATACTCAGCAAGTCAGATTTAATACAGACAAAAGTGCTATTCAGCAGCCTCAGACTCATACAGGTAATGTTGCTATCTCTACTAAAAATACCTATATTGACTTGGAAGTGCAGGAAGTTACAGAGCATGGAGGAGGTGTGGAGGAACAGAGGGATCATGGCCTGCAGCAGATATCATCAGGCCAAGTTTATAGGGTAAGCAATGAAAAGAGGGACCAAATAAATACTCAACAAAGGAGGGATAATCAAGAGTCTAGGATTGAACAAAGTGGTTATCAACAAGACCAACTAAATAGACCAGGTATTGACTCAATGCTCCCACTCCCTACACCCCTTAATACTGCTGATATTACTGTTGTGGATAATTCTGCTGGTGTAGCTGTTGGAGGTTTGGATGGAAGTGGTCAGGAGAAAGATAGTAGGAATCAATCTAGACTTTCTAAAGGAAAAGGTAAAATTGGTGAACAGGGGTACTTAAATGATAAAGTACCTCCTGATAAAATCAATCCTAATCAACTTCAACAGATTAATAAAAAGAATAGTACTATTAATATTTCTAATCCTGGTAATGATCCAAGTATTCATCAATTTGATGAATATAAGGAACCTGACTCTGAGGATGAGTATGATGCTGATACTCAATACTTAGGGGAAGGAAGGGAGAAAGGAGAGGAAGTAGGTACTTCTTACCAAATTCAAAAAGGTCCTTTGTTGCATAACTCTGATGCTGATGAAATTAGAGATGTAGCAGGCAAACAAGGCCTTTCTCCAAGAGGTAGAAAACTGTTAAAGCAGACTCAACATACTAGTGTTAGTAAACCTAACACTAGAGCTAGAAGTAGAGGTTCTTGATGGTTAAATTGATCTGTTGGAATGCTAGAAGCATTAAGACCTTTGGTGCTCTAGAAAGATTAATTAACCTAAGGAAGATTCATAATTTGTCCATGATTGCTGTTTTGGAACCTTTTTCTAACAACTCTCATCTAGAATTTTATAGAATGCAGATGCTTATGAATTATGCTCATAGTAATCCAAATAACAAGATTTGGTTATTTTGGTCAATAACTTGTAAAGTTCTGGACAGTGATCAACAACAAATAACTTGTGAAATTACTCATGAGCAATGTAGTGAAAAGTTTATGATCACTTTTGTTTATGCTAAGTGTAAGGATCAACTAAGGAGGCCTCTGTGGGAAAGTATGCTTAAATGGGCTGATACTACTTATCCTTGGTGCACTATTGGGGATTTCAATGTGATATCCTCTACTCATGAGAAACTGGGGGGCAGAGCATATAATATTAATAAAAGTCTTGAGTTTATCAACATTATAGAGGCTTGTGGGTTGATGGACATGGGCTATAATGGGCAAAATTATACTTGGTGTAATCACAGGAAAAATGGTGATAGAGTGTGGAAAAGACTGGATAGAGGTATGGTTAATGACAAATGGTTAGATAAGATGCCTCAGAGTAGTATTACTCATCTTCCTTCTGTTGGTTCTGATCACAGTCCTTTATTGATGGAGATGAACAATAATCAATCCACTGTTATTAAGTATTTCAAGTTCTTGAATTATTGGACTGATAATGCTTCTTTCTTATCAACTGTGGAAAATTGTTGGCATAGGCAAGTGTCAGGTGAGCCTATGTGGATTTTACACTCCAAGTTGAGGAGATTAACTAAAACTTTGAGAGAATGGTCAAAGAATGAGTATGGTGATGTATTTGAAAGGGTAAAACAATATGAGGAAGATGTAAAAAGTGCTGAAAAAGATATGATTATGGATAATAATAGTGTTAACAGAGAAAAGTTAAGTGAAGCTAATGCAAAGTATATTACTTATCTGAAATTAGAATATGCTATTCTCCAACAGAAAACTCAGTTACATTGGTTGAAAGAGGGAGATGCAAATTTAAAATATTTTCATGCAGTGATTAGAGGTAAAAGGAATAAAATGGTTATTCATAAAATCATGAATGACAGTGGTGTATGGGTTCAGGGTGAAAATAATATTGCTAAGGAGGCCTGTGAATATTATCACAATATATTTACTGGAAATTCAGACAAAGTTAATGAGGATTTGTTACAGTGTATTCCTGAGTTGATTACAGTAGATCAAAATTCTGATCTTGACAAAATGCCTAGTGTTGATGAGTTGAAAAATATTATAATGAGTATGAATCCCAATTCTGCACCAGGCCCTGATGGGATTGGAGGCAAATTTTATCAAGTGTGTTTTGACATTATTAAGGAAGATCTATTGGCTGCTATTTCTTCTTTTTTTAATGGTAATATCATGCCTAGATATATGACTCATGCTTGCTTGGTATTGCTTCCTAAGATTGATCATCCCAACAAGTTGAAAGATTATAGGCCAGTCAGTCTTAGTAATTTTACCAATAAAATTATTTCCAAGATTCTGAGTAATAGAATGGCTTATATCCTTCCTAAGATTATATCAGATAACCAGTCTGGTTTTGTTAAGGGAAGGAGTATTTCTGAAAACATTATGTTAGCACAAGAAATTATCCATGGTATTAAAATACCTACTGAGGGTAGGAATGCAGTCATTAAATTGGATATGGTCAAAGCTTATGATAGAGTTTCATGGGCATACACTTGTCTTGTTTTGAGAAAAATGGGGTTCAGTGAAATCTTCATTGATAGAGCCTGGAGAATAATGAGCAATAACTGGTACTCTATAGTGATTAATGGCAAAAGGCATGGCTTTTTTCAATCCACAAGGGGTCTGAAACAAGGAGATCCTCTGTCTCCAGCTTTTTTTATTATTGGTGCTGAAGTATTGTCAAGGAATTTAAATCTTCTGTATAAGAACATGCTGTATAAAGGCTTCAATATGGAGAAGAAAGGGCCTAATATTAATCATCTGAGTTTTGCAGATGATATTATTATTTTCACTTCCACTGATATACATTCTTTACATCTTATTATGAAAACTATAGAGGATTATGAAAAAGTGTCTGATCAGAAGGTGAACAAAGAGAAAAGTTTTTTCATGGTCACTTCAAAGACCAATCCTAATATTATTGAGGACATTAAGTTGATAACTGGTTTTGGTATGAAGGATAGTCCTATTAATTACTTAGGATGCCCCTTATACATTGGTGGTCAAAGAATCATTTATTTTTCAGAAGTAGTGGAGAAGGTGATAAAGTGGATTTCAGGTTGGCAATCAAAAATTTTAAACTATGGAGGAAGAGCAACTCTTGTGAAACATGTATTACAAGCTATGCCTATTCACACTCTAGCTGCTATGTCTCCTCCTACAACTACAATGAATTATATTAAAAGAGCTATTGCAGATTTCTTTTGGGGAGTGGACAAAGATGGGAAAAAATACCATTGGGCTTCATGGGATACATTAGCTTATCCAACCAATGAGGGTGGTATTGGTGTAAGACTGCTTGATGATATTTGTAAGGCTTTTCAGTATAAACAGTGGTGGGAGTTCAGAACAAAAAATTCCTTGTGGAGTCAATTTTTGAAGGCCAAATATTGTCAAAGAGCCAATCCTGTTGCTAAAAAGTATGATACAGGTGACTCTTTGGTATGGAGATACTTAACAAGAAATAGATCAGAAGTGGAAGCATATATCAGATGGCATATTAATTCAGGAACTTCCAAATTCTGGTGGGATAATTGGTTAGGAAATGGTGCTATAGCCAATTATGATGGCTGTATTTCAAGTTTAAATAACAAAGTGTTGGCTGAGTTTTTAATTGATGGTAAATGGAATGAAGGTTATCTTAGACAGCAGGTGCAACCAACTTTAATTCCTCATATTCTACAAACAAATATTAATTTTCAAGAAGGAGTTGAAGATACTGCTATATGGATACCTACAGAAAATGGAAAATTTTCTATATCTTCAGCATGGGAACTTATTAGGAAGAAGAAGAGGGCTGATCCTATTAATAATATTATTTGGCATAAGCATATCCCTTTTAAGGTTGCATTCTTTATTTGGAGAGCACTAAGGGGTAAATTACCAACTAATGAAAATATTCAGAGATTTGGCCAAGTTGCAGAAGACTGTTATTGTTGCTATAAGCAAGGAAAGGATGATACCAACCACATATTAATTACTGGTAGCTTTGCCAAGTATGTTTGGAGATATCATGCTGCAAAAGTGGGAGCAATATTATCTAATACTGATCTCAGAACTCAGTTACTGCAATGGAGGGATCTTCAAATACATAATGAGGTACATAAATTAATTGTTCATACTTTACCTAACTTTATATGTTGGAATCTTTGGAAAAACAGGTGTGCTGTGAAATATGGAGGCAAACATTCAAGCATTCCAAGAGTTCACTATGCCATCTTTAAAGAAACTATGCAGGTTATTAAAAGTGTGTTTCCTAACATGCCATGGCATCAAAATTGGGACAGCTTGTTCAACATGGCAGATAAATGCAATCAGCAATACAAAATTACAATGTTAAAATGGAATACACCAAAGGATGGCAAAATATAAAACTCAATCAAGATGGAGTGGCAATACAAGATTCTGGGGGCCCCCAGAAGGGGGGGAGGAGGTTTATATTAAGGGATACCAAGGTAACCTTATTTATTGCTTTTCAGTAGACCATTTGGATAGGAACTAACAATATTGCAAGAGTTAAAAGGCTGTGTTCTATATGGGCTGGATTGGTGTGAGCAACATGGGTATTAAAATTTGCTTTGAAGTGATTCAGAACTGGTTTATAAATGGATCAACAAGATATCAGCATTACTTGGAGACTGTCAACAAAATTGTTCAAGAATTCAGCACATAGGACCCCAATTGGAACAATTTAAATGCAACACATATATAGAGAGGCTAATGTAACTGCAGATTTATTAGTTAAATTCAAGTCTACGTTGGATTTTCACAAACATTATTATCGTTCTAACAAAAGGCTCTTAAAGGAACAATTCGAGGTAGCTAAGGGGGGGGTTAGCTATTAGACTACGAGAAGATGGGCATTTACAATTTCAGAAGAAGGAAACTTAAGAGAATTAAGCATCCACCTTAAATATTAGGATTCTTCAATGTATAGTTTCTAATATCAAATACAATTGGCAATCATTCCTATTTTGTAACTTGTTAGTTATTAGGATAGGTTTGATCTTATTCATTTTATTCATTGTAAAGGGAGAGTCTCCCTAATTCATGCTTTCTTAGAGAATTGTATTAAGAGAGGAGTCCTCTCTAGGTATTATTTTTCTATAGAAGTGCAACTCATTGTATAAGGTAAATTGAATTATCTTAGATGATAAATCAATTTTACCTACTAATTTTAGAAGGTAAGGTCTATGTTCCCCCTGTCTTCTTTTTTGTGTAACATTTTTTTAATAAATGTTAGGCATGGGGTGTTGCTAAGCCCTTACCCACTCAAGGGGGTTCCACGAAAAAAAAAAAAAAAAAAAAAAACCAGAAACAAGAAACAGAAACCCGAAACTGAAAACAAAGAAACCCCGAAACCCAAATACGAAACCATATACCCTAAACCCTAAACCCTAACCTAAACCCTAACCGAAACCCGCAACCCCTAAACCATAGAAACCCGAAACACTGATAAACCCTGAAACCCTAAACCCGAAACCCAGAAACCCCTAAAACCCGATAAACCCCTAAACCATAAACCCGGTACACCCTAAACCCTAAACCCTAAACCCTACACCCTAAACCCGAAACCCTAAACCCTAAACCCTAACCCCCACTCGCTGTTCATCGTGGGCAGTATTTGTTGTTCTCTCTCTGTAAAAATTTTTCCTCTTAGAAAAATTTTCGCTCTCTACGAAATTTCCAAGAATTGCTCGTGTCTATGCAATGCTAGTGAATTATTGGTGAATTGTGTTTGGAATGGCTGATATCTAGGGGTATGAGCGATTCAGACTCCAGATCCGTCTATACGAGGGGAGGAATCGATTTGTTCATCAAAAAAAAGGAAAATAAACGGAAGGAATCATCGCCCCTCTTAGCGCTTGAGGGAAGAGGCGATCCAAGTCGAGACCATAGAGGGGGAATGGATTGAATTTGCGTTACAATAGTGAAGGAATCGAAATTACTAGTGAACTGCAGTCGACATACAAAGGGGGAAAATTGCAAGAATTGGGGACGAAAGACGGAGTTGCAGGTGTACGAGTTCAGATGGAGGGGCGAAATCGCATGCGATAGAGGCGGCGAAATGGTTCGATGGGAAGGGCTGAGATGAGTTCTGATATAGGTGTGATTATTGGAACCTGCGCGGACATGAATCCCATACTGGGGAATCCTCTCAGGTTGGATATGTATACTCAAACCAAGGGGGGAGGACAGGGGGAGTTCGAACAATATCGAAGAATCTGTAATGGTGGAATCGCAGAAAACCTTTCAAGAACATGGAAATCGCGATAGTCATCAGAAAGGAATTCCTACTAGTCATTCTCAGCAACGAATTGATCTTGTGAACAAGGAGAAAGAAGTGGAGTACCAATCGAGTATTCAAAATATACAAACACAACATCGTCCTCCTAATTTGAACAAGGAGAAAGAAATGGATTACCAAGTTCAACACTCTGTGATGCCAAGAACTACTGGGTTGCAAGAACATAGACAAACTGGTAGATACGATACTGAAGTGCTCATCACTCAAGGAACTGAACAAGGTAACAATACTTCAATTACTCCTAATACCAATTATGATGATAATTTACAAGAAACTGTGAGAAGGAATCAAAATTATCAAAGTAATTTTCCCAAGATTTCTAGTAATTTTGATCGCCCTGTAGAGGAAATATGTTTGAGAACCGTATTCCTTTAGGAAATAGTATAGTAATTTCCTCAGAAAGACAAATGATGAGCTGCACCTACATGTAATCCAAACATAGTGACGTCTGAGGTATAATCAGTCTAAGAGAAATGTGAGTATCAACTTATAGTAGCCTGAAATAACAACTAACACGGCTTCCTGCTGTATTAGATGTTAAGGATGAGGTTGTTCAAAAGATTTGTACGACTTGTAGGAGGTTTACATGATTGGCAAATTTCATACTTTACAGCAACGAGTGGAAACTAAACTAGAAGAATTTCATATTGGCAAGACTCAGTTATCAGGGGGGGGGCTTGTGAAAATAGCACATTTTCAAACTCTAGACATGTGTTATACTGATTTGACAATGAGTTGGATTACAATATGGTGTGGACAAAGCAAAGAATGACAATTGAGGCACACGTGATGAGAATACAAGGGCATGGGACTCCTACATTCAAACATGATGCAAAGACAAACCCTCTAGTTCCAATCTGGATTTTCTTTACCTGAGTTACCTGGGGACTGTTATAAAAGGAATTCATCACTAGTTCTTCTATCTCCTATAGGCAGAGTTCTATACTTAGCTACTGCATCTTTAATAAACAAAGGTAGTAAAGCAAGAGTAAGGATGCAAGTGGATTTAACAAAAGAAAGACCACCCCCACAATATGGATGGGGGACATGGGAGAGACATCATGATGGCAGGATGGCCAAAAAAAATTGGATTATGACAGCCATCCAAGATTATTGTTTCTATGTAAAGCATCAAGGACACAAAGAATTAGAGTGCATAGTTAAACAAGAGATGAAGACAACAAAAAAAGGAAGGAAATGGAGAAAAACAAAAATAGGAAGGACAATAACCATAATAATAATGGAGAGTTGTAGATTTCAAATACTGGAGACAAAGGTAGAAGGGAGATGAATTATACTCAACAAAAGCAACAAGCACAAGAGAATCAACAGCAGCAGGTACAAGAAGAATGGCAGACACAAAGAAGAAGGAATAATACTCAACAAGTGAGATTCAATGTAGATAGGACTGTTATGCCTCAACAGCAGTCCCAAAAAGGTATGGATTCTATCCCAACAAAAAATACATATATAGATTTGGAATTGCAGGAATTGACAACTGATGGAGGTGGAGGGGATGAATACAATGAACAAATGCATGCACAAAGGCAACAGGATTATGCTTCTTCAAGCAGGCAAAAACTCACATATCAACAGTTGGTAGTCAGTTATACGTTCAAAAAAGAATAGCAGCAAAGATGGACATTCAGTAAACAGGATGGTTAACAGTCAGTTATAAAACAAGAAGAAGCAATCAATATTTCAGGTATTGACTCAATGCTCCCCTCCCCTGCACCCCATTATAATACTGCTGTTAATACTGCTGTTGGTGTAGCTGTTGGAGGTGAGGTTGGAAATGTTCAGGAGAATAGACTTTCCCAGATTAGAACTTCTAAAGGAAAAGATAAAATGGATGAACAAGAATCTTTGTCTAATAAAGAACCTCCTGATAAAACCAATTTGAATAATACTCAAAGTTTGAATAATAAAAGTAATAATAAAAATAATCCTAATACTGGTAGGGATTCTATTGACCAGCAAAGTAACCTTGATGAATATAGAGAACCTGACTCTGAAGATGAGTATGATATTGATACTCATTCTTTAAGGGAGGCTACTGTACCAGGGGAGGAGAAGATGCATCGTCTACATCAATCATAAAAGGAACCCCTATGCCTCCTTCTAATGTTGATGAGATTAGAGAGGTGTCTGGGAAACAAGGTCTTCACCTAGAGGGAAGGAAGCTTTTGAACAAATCAACAGGCTAGTAGTTTCTAAGCCTCACACTAGAGCAGAAGTAGAGGGTGTTGATGATTTAAGTTTATTTTGCGGAATGCTAGGGAGTATCAATACTTTTGGGTGCTCTGAAAGGATGATGAAATCTTAGAAGATGCATAATTTGTCTTGATTGCTATTCTAGAACCCTTTGCTATCACTCTCAAATAGATACTTATAGAAATGCTCAGATGCTGATGAATCATAGTTAAAGCAATCCTCATAACAAAAAATTTGGTTATTTTGGTCTGATTTGCGAGGAGCTGTAAGGATCTTGACAGTAATCAGGCAATATATTTCCTGGTGAAATTGGGTCATTGCGGCTGTAGTGAGAAATTTATTATGACTTATGTTTATGCTAAATGCAAAGATCAGTTGAGGAGACCTCTTTGGGATGGTATGTTGAAATGGTCTGACACTAATTATCCTTGGTGTATTATTGGGGATTTTAATGTGATATCTTCAACTGAGGAGAAATTGGGTGGCAGAGCTTATAATATTAACAAAAGTCTTGAGTTCATTAGCATTATTGAAGCTTGTGGTTTAGTGGATATGGGATATAATGGGTAAGCCCCTTATCTTGGTTGTATTGTTAATCACAGGAAAGATGGTTGCTAGGATTTGGAAAAGGTGGGATAAGGTATGGTTTAATGACAAATGGCTAGTTAGAATGCCATCAGAGTAATATTACTCAATCTTCCATACAAGTAGGATCAGATAATTCCCACTATTGATGGAAATGGCAACATTCAGGTGCATGTATTAACTACTTCAAAATTCTTAAACTGTTTGACTGGAGAATGAATCTTTTCTACCAACAATGAAAAGTGTTGGAACAGACAGGTTATTGGTGAAACATATTGGGATCTCTACATAATAAATAAAGAGATTAACACAGACCTTAAGGTGTTGGTCAAGGTTGGAATATGGAGATGTTTTTGAGAAAGTTAAAAAATATGAGGAGGATGTGAAACAGGCTGAAGAAGATATGATTCTGGATAATAGTAAGGAGAATACAGAAAAACTCAGTAGTGCCAATGCTCATTATATTAAGTATTTGAAGTTGGAATATTCTATTCTTCAACAGAAAACTCAATTACAATGGTTAAAGGAGGGTGATACAAATTCCAAATATTTCCATGCAGTGATTAGAGGAAGAAGGAAAAAAATGTTTATTTCTAAAATCATGAATGATAATGGTAACTGGATTCAAGGTGAAAATAATATTGCTAAAGAAGCTTGTGAATATTTTAAAGGAATCTTTACTGGAAAATCAGAAAAGATTAATGAGAAGTTTTTACAATGTTTACCTGAGTTGATTACTGATGAGCAAAATCTGAATCTGGATAGTTTACCTACTGAGGATGAGTTGAGAAAATTATTAATGAGTATGAATGCCAACTATCTCTGGAACACTGCTGGTATTGGAGGGCAAGTTTTATCAGGAATGTTTTGATATTATTAGAAAGATCTTATGGCTGCTGTTTTAGCTTTGTTGTATGCTTCTTCTTTAATGGTCAAAAAAAACTATGCCTAGATATATGATCATGCTGCCTGTTTGGCTACCTAAAGTAGACCCATCCCAACAAACTTAAAGAATAGGCCTATCAGTTTGAGTAACTTTACTAATAAGATCATTTCAAAGATCTTAAGTACCAGATTGGCCTCCATATTGCCTAATATAGTCTCTGAAAATCAGTCCTGGTGGCTGTGGTTAAAAGGAAGAAGTATTGCTGAGGAATATCCTGTAGCTCACGAAGTTATTCAGGTATGAAGCTTCTAAGGAAGGCATGAATGTGTTTCTTTAAAATTAGATATGATGACGCTTATGACAAGTTTCATGGCTGTTATACTTGTATTGTTCTAAAGAAAAAATGGGGTTTACTGAAATAATTTATTGATAGCGTTTGGAGAATTTCATGAGAAATAACTGGTGTGTATTCTATGTTAAAATGGGTATTAGAAGACATGGGTTCTTTCACTCTACCAGGGGTCTTAAACAGGGTGATCCTTTATCTCCAGCACTATTTATTTTGGGTGCTGAAGTTTTCTCAAGACAACTTAATCTTCTTTATCAGAATACATATTATAGAGGTTTTAATATGGAGAGTAGAGGGCCTCAAATTAATCATCTTAGCTTTGCAGATGATATTATTATTTTTACTTCTACTGATAGAAGATCTTTGCTAGCTGACTATGAAGACTATTGAGGATTATGAATTAGTTTCTGATCAACAAGTCAATAAAGATAAAAGTTATTTTATGGTGACTGCTAAGACAGTCAGCATAATATTGATTGATATGGAAAAAGGGTTTACTGGAGCTTTGATATAAAGAACAGTCCTACTTAATACTAGGATGTCCCCTTAATATAGGGGGTTCAAGAATTATTTATTTTCCTGGGGTAGATTGACAAAGTGATTAAAAGAATTTCAGGTTGGCAATCCAAAATTCTCAATTATGGAGGCAAAGCTACTCTAGTGAAACATGTTCTTCAATCTATTCCTATTCATACTATTGCTGCCATTTCTCCTCCTACAACTACTCTCAACTATATTAAAAGAATAATGGCTGATTTCTTCTGGGGGGTTGACAGTGATGGAAAGAAGTACCATTGGGCATCTTGGGAGACATTGGCTTACCCCACTAGTGAAGGAGGTATTGGGATAAGGTTGCTAGAAGATATATGTAAAGCTTTTCAATACAAGCAGTGGTGGGAGTTTAGAACAAAACACTCCTTATGGAGTAAGTTCTTAAAGGCTAAATATTGTCAAAGAGCAAATCCTGTTGCTAAGAAATATGATACTGGTGAGTCTATGATGTGGAGATTCTTAACTAGAAACAGACAAGAAGTGGAATCACACATTACTTGGAATATTAATTCAGGTTCTAGTAGTTTCTGGTGGGATAATTGGCTAGGCATTGGAGCTCTAGCTAATTATTGTGACAGTATTTCCAGCCTGAACGCATAAGGTTGTGGATGACTTCTGAACTGATTGGGTAAATGGAATTGAACGGCAATATTAGGCAACATGTTACCCGCATGTTAGTACTAAATATTCTGCAAAACAAAATATTAATTATCAAAATGAATCGGTTGATTCTGCTATATGGATGCCTGAAGAAAAATAATAAAATTTTCTATGGCAATCTGCATGGGAGCTTATCAGGAAGAAGAAGAAACATAAAGATCATATTAATTCAGTTATTATATGGCATAAACAAAAATTCCTTTCAGATGCCGTTCTTTATTGGAGGCTTTTAAGGAATTAAACTTTTTTTTTCTACAAATGAAACTCGCAGAAATTTGGCAGAAATGAAGACAATTGTTACTGTGTTTAAAAGCAAGAAAAGGAGGACAGTAGTCATATATTAATCAATGGTTATTTTGCAACATATCTGGAAATATTATGGCAGCTAAAAGTTGGTGCAATCATGTTCAACTGATCTCAGAAGTCAGTTGATGCAATGGCAGAATCTCCTACCCTCAATGAGGTACATAAATTTATTATTAATATTTACCTAATCTATTTGTTGGAATCTTTGGAAAAACAGGTGTGCTGTGAAATATGGAAATAAAAAATCAAGTTACAAAGGATGCAGTTATGGTATATTTAAGAAAAACATGCAGCTGGTGTAAAGTGGAGTTTAGTTTCCTTATATTCCATGGCAGCCCAGACTTGAATAACCTAGTAAATATTGTGGAAAACAATGTTATCCACATTACACGATTATTCTATTAAGGGAATAAACCAAAAGAAAGGCATATATCAATTAAATATTGATGGCAGTGCTGTTTTACAGATAATGGGAAGAGAGGGGAGGAGGGGGAGTACGAAACTGATGTACGACCGCTCGAGGGAGTAAGGCGGAAGGAAGCCCCTTTTTAGCGGGGGGGAGATAAGAGAGAGAGAGAGAGGAGGAGAAAGAAGGTGGGGAGGAGAGGGTGTGAGAGGGGGGGTGGGAGAAATAAGGGGGACACCGCTTTACCCGCGGGGTACTGGGTACTTAGAGATAATCAAGGGTAAACTTATTTTTTGCATTTTCATGTCCTTTGTGGCTTTGGCACTAACAATATTGCAGAGGTTAAAGGCGGGCCTATATGGTCTGGAATGGCATGGTGGAACAACATGGCTACAAAAGAATTGAATTGGGAAGTGGATTTCTGGCATTGCTATGTACATGGATCAAAACAAAACAGCAAATACACCAGGAAATGCATCCAGGTGTTCAGCAAATAGCAAATTAGAGAAAATGGAGTTCTTTCACTGCCACCACATATATAGAGAGAGCTAATTACCCTACTGCAGGACTTCAGCTAAATGGGCATTGATGGAGTCCTCAACATTGCTCACACTTACCATCAACTTAAGGAGGAGCAAATTCGTGGATGGGAAGCTATAATGTTGGAAAAAATGGGCAGACACAATTTAGAAGAAGGAAGATCAAGAACAATCACATTTCCACCATAGCATCTTATAGAAAAATAGGAATGTTTAATTATTTTATTTGAATATAAACTTATTCTTACTTGTAAATAGTTAGTAGAATTAGTTTATCCAACTTTATTATAGTTAAAGGGGAGAGTCTCCCTTATCAAGGCTTTATTAAGATTATAGTTTTGAGGAAAGTTCTTTAGGACTAGTCTGGAACTTTCAACAATTGTAAAGAGTTAGTGATAAACTTAGGAGGTTAAATCAACTCAATCCATCTTCGGAAGGAGGTAAGGTTTCTATGTCCCCTCCATGACTTTTCTTTTATAATCACTTGCTAAGGCCTAGGGGGTGTGCTTAGCCCCTGACCCCACCTAAAGGGTCGTTCAACTAAAAAAAAAAAAAAAAAAAACCCTATAACCCTAAACCCTAAACCTAAACCCTAAACCCAAACACTAAACCAAAACCTAAAACCTAAAACCCTAAACCCCTAAACCCTAAACCCTAAACCATAAACCCTAAAAACTCGATTCGCTTTTTCAATTTTCAGATTTTTCTCTCTCTAAAATTTTCTCTCTCTAACAAAATTTTCTCTCTCAGAATTTTTTTGCAGAACTTACGCGTGAATGAGTTTGCTGATCGAAATTAATTGATTGGCTTACTGTGTCATGGAGGGAATCCGGTGATGAACGTTTTATACCTCCAGATTCTGCGGTTGGAGGTGAAAAATTGAATGTTCAGGCCACAAATATTGAAGGGACGGAAGGATCATCGTCCTCCTCTGCGAACTTGAGGGAAGAGGCGATCCAAGTCGCGACTGTAGGGGCGGAGATGGATGAATTGCGTCGCCAGTTAGAAACGAGTCGAAATACGAATGTAATGGGGGAAAAACAAACGAGTTCGGGAAGAGTAGAATCGCAGGCGATGGAGGTGATGAAATCGCAAGCGATGGCGGCGAAATCGAGTTCTCACCCAGGTTCATCGGGTAGCAATCGACAAAGATCTGGTACTGAAGAATTATCTCATAATACAGATTCACATATTCAACAACTTGGGAGAGATAAAGATGATCGAAATATTGAGTCGCGGCGTGAAGGAGAACTGGTAGAATCGCGACATGAAGGTGACATGGGGGAATCGCAGATGAACATTCATGAGCAAAGGAATCTTGAAGTTCAACAGCAGGGTAATCGTAACCCTAACTTGAACAAAGAATCAGAAGGTTATCAATCAATTCAACCACCTGCGATTTCAATTACCAGAAATTCTGGTTTGCCAGTAGATGCTCAAAATTCTCAGCACAGGCAAATTGGTAACAATTCTTCTGAATTACTCAACAAAACTGGAGAATGGTCAGGTTGGTAATATTACTACAACCAATTTATTACTGTACAATTATGAGGATAATCTTGCAAATTCTGGGAGAAGGTCTGGGAAAATGTAGGAATAAAATTATCAAAAATACTTTCCCTAAGAGCCTAGTAATTTTGATCGCCGGTTCATAGAACAATGCTGATAAGCCAAGACATTTCTAGTAGAAAACACTTGAAAAAATTCCCTAAGAAAGATCAAATATTAACCTGCTCCTTAACGTTTATTCAGACTTATGCAGATAGACTGAGATACAACAATCTAAGAGAATGTGGCCTTACTTTGTCTTGGAGCCTGAAATAACTACCAAACAAGGGACTTCCGGCGTTTTATATGTTAAAGATGAAGTGAAGTGGTTAAACAAATTGGCTTCGATTGTCGATGTACTTTTGATTGGTAAATCATAGATACCATGCTAGGGTAGTAGAACTTATTAGAAAGAATTTCAAATATTACAAAACTAAGGCTTTCAGGGACGGTGTTGTGAAAATAGCACATTTCAACTCTTAGGACATGTGTCTATTGACTTAGACAATGAATGGATATAACATGGTTTGGAAAAGCAAAGAATGACTATTGCTGGCCAAGTCATGAGAATTCCAGGGCTATGGGACCTCCACATCAAGCTGAAGAAGAAATCCTTGTCCCCATATGGGATATCCTACCCCCAGAATTCCTTGGCATTGTATTAACAAGGAGTTTATCACAAGTTTACTATCTCCTATAGGCAGAGTATTATATTTAGATGCGCATCTATTAATAAAACAAGAGGAAGTCAAGCCAGAGTTCAAAGTGCAAGTGCGATTTAACCAAGAAAGACTCCTTCACATATGTATGGGATACATAGGAGAGGATATTAACTGATGGAAAGATGGCAAGAAAATAGAGTATACAGCTCCCTGACTATTGTTTTAGGTGTAAGCATCAAGGGCACAAAGTGTTCTGATTGTATAGTTCAAAAAAAAGGGATGCAGAGAAATAAACAAAGGAAAGATATGGAGCAAAATAAAAAATAGGGCAGGATAGTGCTCACAATAACCAACTCTAGCTGTGCAGAATTCTAGTTTGTGGATGCAGGTAGGAATGGTTGATCATAATCATCAAAGTTACCAAACTCATGAAAACAACACAGGCAGGATGATCAAGAAGAATGGTACCTCAAAGAAGGGAAGAACATACTCAACAAGTGAGGTTCCTACGATAGAGCAGTGCCAGCCTCAAAATTCACCGTCAGGTATAGTTTCTATCCCTACTAAAAATACATATATTGATTCTTGAAGTGCAGGAATTTACCACAGTAGAAGATGGATTGGAGGAACATGTAGAGCAAATTCCTGTAAAGAGCATTCAGCAAAAGACTCCTTCAAATAGGCCATCAAAAGGTCAAGATTATTCTGCTGGGTTCAATGAACATAGAGAGCAAAGCAATAAACAACAAAACCAGGATAACCAGGTGAATAGGAATATACAAGCTGTTTACCAACAAGGAAGAATAAACAGGCCAGGTATTGACTCAATGCTCCCCTCCCCTGCACCCCTAAATGTTTCTACTGGTATAGCTGTTGTTAATGTTGGTGTAGCTGTTGGAGGTGAGGATGGAAGTGGTCAGGAGACATTAAGATCTAATGTATCTAGGATAGATAAAGGCAAAGGTAAAATTGGTGAACAGGATCCCTTACAAGATAAAGTACCCCCTGATAAAACTAATCCTTATAATCCCTTACAGATTAATAATAAGACTGGTACTCTTACTGTTTCTAACCCTGTCAATGATCCTAATAATCCTCAAGGAGATATCCTTGATGAATATAAGGAACCAGACTCTGAGGATGAGTATGATGGTGATACTCAATCCTTAGTGGAAGGTATTGAACCTGGGGAGGAAATAGGTACTGATCATCAAGTTCAAAAAGGCCCTTTGCTAGATAACTCTAATATGGATGAAATTAGGGATGTCACTAGTAAACAAGGTCTATCTCCAAGAGGTAGAAAGTTATTAAAACAAAATAAGAATGCTAGCATTAGTAAACCTAATACAAGAGCTAGAAGTAGAGGTAATTGATGCTTAAAGTACTCTGTTGGAATGCTAGGAGCATTAATACATTTGGTGCTCTTGAAAGACTTATTAATCTCAGAAAAATTCATAACTTGGCTATGATTGCAATCTTAGAACCTTTTATTAATCAGTCTCAATTGGATTTTTATAGACTGCAACTTTTAATGAACCAGGGACACTTTAATCCAAACAACAAAATTTGGTTATTTTGGTCCACTGAGGTAACCTGTAACATTTTAGAGAGTGATCAACAACAGGTTACTTGTGAAATTAGCTATGAAGGTTATAGTGAAAAATTTCTTATGACTTATGTCTATGCAAAGTGTAAAGATTATTTGAGGAAACCTCTTTGGGATAGTATGATAAGATGGTCTACAACTCTGCATCCCTGGTGTATTTTAGGAGATTTTAATGTGATCTCTTCAACTCAAGAAAAACTGGGAGGCAGAGAGTACAATATTAATAAAAGCCTTGAGTTTATTGATGTTATTGATTCTTGTGGTTTGTTAGATATGGGTTATAGTGGTCAACCATACACATGGTGTAACCATAGAAAAGATGGTTCTAGGATTTGGAAGAGGTTAGATAGAGGTTTGGTTAATGACAACTGGCTTGATAAAATGCCTTCTACTAACATTACTCATTTGCCTTCTGTGGGGTCTGATCATTGCCCTTTATTGATGGAAGTAATTGAAAACAAGGAGACTGTGATTAAGTACTTCAAAATTTCTCATTTGGGACTTGAGGAATGTACACTTTTTACAGGGACTGTTGAAAGGGTGGGAGTAAGACTGTTTTGTTGGTGATCGTATGTGGATTTTACACCAACAAACTGGAGAAAGATAACTACAACCCTTAAGAGAATGGTCTAAAAAAGAATATGGGAGATATTTTTGCGACGGTTAAACAATATGAAGAAGGGGTTAAAGAGGCTTGAAGGGTAAATAATCATGGATAACAGTCGAAGAAAAAGAGCGAAGTTGTATGCTATTAGGTGAATATTAAATATTGAAGTTGGGAGCATGCTATTTCTTCAACAAAAAACTCAGTTGCATTGGTTAAAGGAAGGTGATGCTAATTCCAAATATTTTCATGCTGTTATTAGAGGCAAAAGGAAGAGAATGTTTATTCACAAAATAATGGATGAGAAGGGTGGATGGATCCAAGGAGAGGATCATATTGCTAGAGAAACCTGTGATTATTATAAAAGTATTTTCAATGGAACTTCTGATAGAATTAGTGAGGAGAGCCTTAATTGTATTCCAAAGCTGGTTACTAAGGAACATAATTCTGTATTGGAGAGAATGCCTAATGAGGAAGAATTGAGGAAGGTGGTGATGAATATGAATCCTCATTCTGCACCTGGACCTGATGGTATTGGGGGTAGATTTTTTACCAATGTTGTTTTGAGATAATCAAAGATGATCTCCTAGCTGCAGTGCAATCCTTCTTTAATGGTTCTGAAATGCCTAAGTATATGTCTCATGCCTGTTTAATCCTTCTTCCTAAAGTTGATCATCCTTCTAAATTAAAAGATTTTAGGCCTATTAGTCTTAGTAATTTTACAAATAAAATTATTTCTAAGATTATTAGTACTAGATTGGCTCCCATATTACCTCTCATTGTTTCAGAAAATCAGTCAGGATTTGTGAAGGGAAGGAGTATTTCTGAAAATGTTATGTTGGCTCAGGAAGTGATTCATGGTATAAAGTTACCTAAAGAAGGGAAGAATGTGGTTATTAAGCTTGATATGATTAAGGCTTATGACAGGGTTTCTTGGACTTATACATGTTTGGTGTTAAGAAAAATGGGCTTTGGAGAAGTGTTTATTGACAGAATCTGGAGAATTATGAGCAACAATTGGTACTCAGTGGTTATTAATGGAAAAAAAAGACTGGGGTTTTCTTTCATTCTAATAGAGGTTTAAAGCAAGGTGATCCCTTATCCCAAGCACGTTTATTTAGGTGCTGAGGTGTTTTCTAGACAGCTTAACTCTCTTTATAATAATCCTGATTATATTGGTTTTCAAATGGATAGTAAAGGGCCTCAAATTAATCATCTGTCTTTTGCTGATGATATTATCATTTTTACTTCTACTGATAGGCTTTCCTTACAGATTATTATGAAAACTATTAGAGAGTATGAATTGGTTTCTGATCAAAGGGTTAATAAAGATAAGAGTTTCTTTATGGTTACTGCTAATACTAATCAGGATATTATTGAGAATATAAGAATTGAAACTGGTTTTGGCATACAGTACAGTCCAATTACTTATCTTGGTTGTCCTTTATACATTGGGGGTCAAAGGATTATCTATTTTTCTGGTATGGTGGAAAAGATTATCAAAAAGATTGCTGGATGGCAAGCAAAAATTTTAAACTTTGGAGGCAAATTTACATTAGTGAAACATGTATTGCAGTCTATTCCAATACATATTTTAGCTGCTGTATCTCCTCCTAAAACTATTCTTAAACATATTCAAAGGGTTATTGCTGATTTCTTTGGGGTGGTATTGATAGAGGATGGTAAAAAAAATACATGGGCATTTGGGAAACATTATTTTCAGACTAATGAGGTGTATTGGAAGTAAGAAGTCTTGGATGATGTATGTATTAGCTTTTCAGTATAAGCAGGGTGGGAGTTTCGGACTAAAAACTCTATTGTGGAGCAATTTTTCTTAGAGCTCAAATATTGCAAAAAGATCTCTATCCCTGGGCTAAGGAATTTGTGTTATGATACTGGAGACTCTTTGGTTTGGAGTATTTCACTAGAAATGACAGGCTGTTGAATCCCTTATTTAAATGGAAATATTAACTTGGTTCTGTAGCTTTGGTGCGGATAAGGGTTAGGAAATGATGCTCTAGCTAATCTCTGTATTAATATTTCCAGCCTTAATAACATCACTGTTTCTAAATTCCTTAGCAATGGTACTTGGAATGAGAGTTATGTTAGGCAACAGGTTCCTCCTATTTTGGTACCTCAGGTTCTGCAAACTCAGTTCAAGTATAATATTGATATTGATGATCAGGCTATTTGGACACCTACAGACAATGGCAAATTTTCTATTACTTCAGCTTGGGAGATTATTAGAAAGAAGAAGCCTATAGATATTATTAATAACAGTGTATGGCAAAAATATATCCCTTTCAAGATAGGATTCTTTATTTGGAGAGCTTTGAGAGGCAAGCTTCCAACAAATGAGACTTTACAGAGGTTTGGAAGAGATGCAGTGAAGTGTTATTGTTGTTATAGAAAGGGCACTGATGACATCAACCATATATTAATTAATGGCAATTTTGCTAAATATATATGGAAATACTATTCAGATATTATTGGGGCCATACAGACTACTGCAGACTTGAGAAGCTTGCTAATCTATTGGAAGACTTTGCCTTCTCTAAATCAGGTATATAAATTTCTTATTTCTGTTTTACCTAATTTTATTTGTTGGCATATGTGGAAAAATAGGTGTGCTGTGAAATATGGTGATAAGAAATCAAGTATCCATAGAGTTCAATATGGAATTTTTAAAGATGTCATGCAGACCATTAAAATAGCATTTCCAAGTATACCATGGCAACATAGCTGGTACAGCTTGATCAACCTAGTTGAACAATGTCAACAGCAGCTAAGTGTGATTATGGTTAATTGGAAAAAACCACACGAAGGCTTTTACAAACTTAATACAGATGGGAGTGCAATTCCAAGCTCAGGGAAGATTGGAGGAGGAGGCATATTAAGGGATCACAAAGGTAACCTTCATTATGCATTTTCAATACCTTTGGGTTTAGGTACTAATAATATTGCAGAGATAGAGGCTGCGAGATATGGATTAGATTGGTGCTCACAGCATGGTTACAGAAACATTGTATTGGAAGGTCAGATTTATGAAATTATGTTGGAATGGATAAGCAATACAATCGCAATTCCATGGAGTTGTCAATATTCCATACAACAAATCCAAGACATTGGCAAAAAATTGGATCATTTTGAATGCAGGCATGTATATCGAGAAGCTAATGGCACTGCAGATCTATTATCAAAAGGGAGTTACAATATGGATATTATACAACATTTTTATACAACTCAAAAACTTCTTGGACCAATTCGAGGAAGCTATATATTGGACAAGATGGGAACATACAATTTCAGAAGAAGGAAGACAAAGAGAATTAAGCATCCTCCTTAGATTTCACAAAGACATTAAACTTTTGATTATCAATTAGCATTTTACATTAATAATTTTGATGTAATTCAAACTTATTAGACTCTTCTTTTATTATTATTCATGTAAAGGGAGAGTCTCCCTAATTTAAGCATTCTAGTGTTAGGTTTTTATTTAGAGTGCATCTTTTTGTAAAGGTTAAAAGTTGACTATCTAGTAGATAAATCCAATTTACCTACCAATTTTAGAAGGTAATGTATATGTCCCCTTCTGCTGTAACACTTTTTAATGAATGTTAAGGCTGGGGGTGTTGCTAAGACCCTGACCAACACGCCAAGGGCGTCGTTAACCTAAAAAAAAAAAAAACCTAAACCCGAAACCCGAAACCCTAAACCCTGAAACCCTAAACCCTAAACCCTAAACCCTAAACCCTAAACCCTAAACCCTAAACCCTAAACCCTAAACCCATCGCTTTTTCATTTTTCACATTTTTTCTCTCTCTAAAATTTTCTCTCTCTAGAATCTCTCAAGAATCGCAAGTTTTGGAATTAGTCAATCGGCTAATTGAAGAGGAATTTGGTGTTGGTAATGGCTGGAAACCCAGCAGATGGACGATTTAGGCCCCCCGATCCGTTACAGGTTGGGAATCCTATAGTTCAATCACAAATCCTTGATGTGGCGGAAGAGGCGTCGTCGTCTTCTTCGCAATTGCGAGAAGAAGCGATCCAAATTGCGACGGTGGAGGCTGACATCGATGCTTCGCGTCATAATATTGCTAAAGGGAACATGAATCGCAGTCAAGAAGGCGTAATACAAAGGGTTGAGGAACAGAAAACTGCTGGAAAAATCACTTCGCAAAATGCGAGGCAAGAGGCGGCGACTTTGAATCAAAGTCCATTGCAATCAGACGACAATCGAAGAGAATCAGGAATTGGGGATTTATCTCCAGTACGAGATTCACATATTCACCAAACTAGGGTTGGAATGGATGCTCTCAATGTTGATTCTCGACAGGAAGGAATTAGGGATTCTGCGCAGCAAAGATTTCCTGAACCAAGAAATCGCGATAGTCAACAACCTGTTCATCGATCTGCACAGAATTCTCAAAGGTTGCCTAATCTAAACAAGGAAAAAGAGATAAATTCGCAGACCCAACAATCTACCAGAAGTCATCGTGCAAATGAAGATGTTCTTATTTCCAAAAATACGCAGAACAATATGGATTCATCTGAAATGGCCATTAGAGCTAATAATGGTCAAGGTACAAATTCTTTAAATAATCTCAATTCTAGAAATGTTGGTAGATTGAACGAAAATGATAGAATTAATATTGATTCTGGTCGAGTTGTTGATTCTGCTAGAGTTCAAGATTATCAACAGAATTTTCCTAAATTGTCTACCAATTTTGATCGACCTGCTACTAGAATTATGAATGATAAGAATGATCCTCCTTCTAATAACAATTTCCCTAAGAAGGATAATATTCCTGAACCTGCTCCCTATACAATCATCCAAACCTATGCTGATAGACTTAGACACAACCAGGCTAAGAAGGATGTGAGTATTAAACTTACTGATCCTGAGATAACAACTAAGCAAGGATTACCTGCTGTGTTATATGTCAAGGATGAGGTAGTTAAAGACTTAGCATCAACCTGCAAATATACTTTAATTGGCAAATTCATTTATACAATGCCTAGGGTCGAATTAATTAGGAAGAACTTCATTCTCCAGACTCAATTGTCTGGAGGTGTTAAAATAGCCCACTTTAACTCAAGGCATGTGTATATTGATTTAGATAATGAATTGGATTACAATATAGTTTGGACTAAGCAAAGAATGACAATTGCTGGCCAAGTTATGAGAATCCAAGCTTGGACCCCTAGTTTCAAACCTGAGGAAGAAACACCCTTGGTGCCTATTTGGATATCTTTGCCTGAACTTCCTTGGCATTGCTATAACAAAGAGTTTATTACTAGTTTACTTTCACCTATAGGTAGAGTCTTATATCTTGATTCTGCTTCTATTAATAAAACTAGAGGGAGTCAAGCTAGAGTTAAAGTTCAAGTGGACTTAACTAAAGAAAGACCCCCTCACATTTGGATGGGTTACATAGGTGAAGACATTACTGATGGGAGGTGGCAAAAGATTGATTATGATAGTATTCCTGATTACTGTTTTTATTGTAAGCATCAAGGTCATAAGGAATGTAATTGTATCATAAAAAGAAGAGATGAGGATAACAAAAAAAGAAAAGAGCTGGAAAAAAATAAGACTAGGAAGGAGTCTGCTCAAAATAATAATACAGAGTTGCAGAATGCTAAGGAGATTGATATTGATAGAACTGAGGTTGATTATAATCAACAAAGGTATCAAAATGTTGATAACCAACAACAATTGAACCAAGAAGAATGGCAAACACAAAAAAGAAGGAATAACAATCCACAGGGGAGAAGGGATACTGACAGAAATCCTCACAGAAATGTGGATAGACAAGGCCAACAACAGCAAGCTCAGCAAGGTATGGCTACTGTAATTACTAAAAATACTTATATTGATCTAGAGGTGCAGGGTAATAGTCCATATGATGAAGAAGGTGAGGAACAAATGGCTCACAAGCAAGATCAAAGTCTGCAGGAGAAGTCAAGTATGAACAGGGCTATTCAGGAAAATACAAGGCATACTGATAGAGAAGGAAGGAACATTGTGCAACAAAGAAGGGTTGATCCTAATACAGAGTGGGAATAAACATGATACTGCTAATATTACAGGTATTGACTTTAACATATCTACCCCCCACCCCCTTACTATTACTTCTGATGCTGGTGTAGCTGTTGGAGGTGAGGCTGGTGATTGTCAGGGTCCTAGTAGTAGATTAAATAAAGGTAAGGAGAAAATTGATGATCAGGGGTTTCTTATAAGGGATGATAGAGAACCCCCTGATAAAATTAAAAATGATAAGTCTAAAACCAACAAATAGACTTCTAATTTAATTGACACTGGTCAAAAAAATATTAATGATCAGACTGATGAGTATGGGGTCCTGAATTCTGAAGATGAGTATGATTTAGATACTCAATCTCTGGATGAAGGTACCAATACAGGGGAAGAAATTAATTCAAAACAATCTCAACATGGCCCCCTGCTTCCTAATACTAATTTTGAGGAAGTTAGAGAGGTGACAGGTAAACAAGGCTTGTCCCCTAGGGGTAGGAAAGTATCAAGACAAAATCAGATTGCTAGTACTAGTAAACCTAATACTAGAGCTAGAAGTAGAGGTGTTTAATGATTAGTCTCTTGTGTTGGAATGCTAGGAGCATTAACACTTTTGGTGCTCTTGAAAGATTAATCAACTTAAAAAAAATTCACAAGTTATGTATGATTGCTATTCTTGAACCTTTTGCTAATCATTCTCAGTTGGAAACTTATAGAATGAAACTGTTGATGGATTATTGTTATAGCAACTCAAATAATAAGATTTGGCTTTTTTGGTCCAATGATATTAAGTGTAAGGTTATTGATATGGATCAACAGCTTATTAACTGTGAGGTTCATCATGATGATTGTAATGATCATTTTCTTATTACCTATGTTTATGCAAAATGTAAGGACCATTTGAGGAAACCTCTTTGGGATAGGTTGATACAATGGTCTGATATTGATAAACCTTGGTGCATTATGGGTGATTTCAATGTCATATCTTCTACTGATGAGAAACTTGGTGGCAGAGATTATAATATTAACAAAAGTTTTGACTTTATCAACATCATTCAATCCTGTGGTTTAATTGATCTGGGGTATAATGGTCAGCCATTCACCTGGTGTAACCATAGAAAAGGTGATGCTAGAATCTGGAAAAGGCTGGATAGAGGATTGGCCAATGATAATTGGCTAGAAAATATGCCCAATACTTCTATAACTCATTTACCTGCTGTGGGTTCTGATCATGTCTGACAATTATTATTGGAAGTGAGTATTTTTATTATGTGGTTTTTTTGTCTTTTTTTTGATAAGGAGAGGTTATAAATATTGTAAAATTTTTAACTGTGACGTAATGAGACTTTTTATCCAACTGTGGAAAATTGCTGGAATAAAAAAGTGGTAGGAAATCCTATGTGGATTTTACATACTAAAATGAAGAGATTAACTACCACTTTGAGAAATTGGTCCAAAAAAGAATTTGGGGATGTTTTTACCAAAGTAAAACAGTTTGAAGAGATGGTTAAGATTGCTGAAGAGAATATTATTCATGATAATAGTCAGGATAATAGAGAGAAACTTCAGGCCATCAATGCTCAATACATCAGGCACATGAAAATTGAATATCAGATTCTGCAACAAAAAACTCAGATTCATTGGTTAAAAGAAGGTGATACCAATTCAAAATACTTTCATGCAATTATGAGAGGAAGAAGGAAAAGAATGCGCATTACTAAGCTTGAGACTGAGAATGGAGAGTGGATACATGGGGAAGAAAATATTGCTAAAGCTGCATGTGACTATTATAATCAAATTTTCACAGGCAACAAAGAGTTTATCAATGAGGATAGTTTACAGTGCATTAATAAAGTCATTACTGAGGATCAAAATAGGGATTTGGAACAGATGCCTAGTGTGGATGAATTGAGGAATGTGATTATGCATATGAACCCCAACTCTGCTCCTAGACCAGATGGTATAGGGGGGAAATTTTTTCAGGTGTGCTTTGATATAATCAAGGATGATCTTTTGGCAGCAGTTCACTATTTTTTCAATGGTTTTGATATGCCTAAGTATATGACTCATGCCTGTATGGTTCTGATTCCTAAAGTTGAACATCCTAATAAACTTAAGGATTTCAGACCTATTAGTCTAAGTAATTTTACCAACAAGATCATCTCTAAGATTATGAGCACTAGGCTGGCCCCTATATTACCTATTATTATCTCTGAAAATCAGTCAGGTTTTGTAAAAGGAAGGAGTATTTCTGAAAACATAATGTTAGCTCAAGAAATAATTCATGGAATGAAGTTACCAGCTGAAGGAGAAAATGTGGTTATTAAACTTGATATGGTTAAAGCTTATGATAGAGTTTCTTGGTCTTACACTTGCTTAGTTTTGAGGAAATTAGGCTTTGGGGAACTGTTTATAGACAGAATTTGGAGAATAATGAGCAATAATTGGTATTCCATTGTTATCAATGGAAAAAGACATGGTTTTTTCCATTCTTCTAGAGGTCTTAAACAAGGAGACCCTCTATCACCAGCCCTATTTATTTTAGGTGCTGAAGTCCTTTCTAGACAACTGAACAGACTTTATCAGAATCAACAATATATTGGTTTCCATATGGAGAAAAAAGGGCCACAGATTAATCACTTAAGTTTTGCTGATGACATTATTATCTTCACTTCTACTAATAGGAATTCTCTTCATTTAATTATGGAAACTATTGCAGATTATGAGAAGGTGTCTAATCAGCAGTTGAATAAGGATAAGAGTTTCTTTATGGTTACTAATAATACTAATCAGAGTGTTATTGAAGATATAAAAGAGGAAACTGGTTTTAGAAGGAAACATAGCCCTATTATGTATTTAGGTTGTCCTTTGTATATTGGTGGCCAAAGGATAATATACTATTCTGATTTGGTGGATAAAATTATCAAAAAGATAGCTGGTTGGCATACTAAGATGTTGAATTTTGATGGTAAAGCTATTTTGATCAAGCATGTACTGCAATCTATACCTATTCATACTTTGGCTGCTGTTTCACCTCCTAATACTACTCTTAAATATATTAAAAGAGTTATTGCTGACTTCTTCTGGGGTTCTGATAAAGACAAGAAACAATATCACTGGGCTTCATGGGAGAGTTTGTCTTATCCTTTCAAGGAAGGTGGTATTGGAGTTAGATCTTTAGAAGATGTATGCAAAGCCTTCCAATATAAGCAATGGTGGGATTTTAGAACCAAAGACTCTTTGTGGAGTCATTTTTTGAAGGCAAAATACTGCCAAAGATCTAATGTAGTGGCAAAGATATATGACACTGGGGATTCTTTGGTTTGGAGATATTTTAACAGAAATAGATATGATGTGGAAAAATATATTTCTTGGAATATTAACTCTGGCAACTGCAGTATTTGGTGGGATAATTGGTTGGGAGATGGTGCATTAGCAACTTATTGTGATCATGTTTCCAGTTTAAACAATACTCAGCTGATTGATTTTATTGAAGATGGAAAATGGAATGAGTCTGCTATAAGACACCATATTCCTCCATTACTTGTTCCAATGATTCTAAATCACAGATTACACATCAAAGAAGGCATTCCTGATTCTGCTAATTGGATGCTTGAGGATAAGGGTCATTTTACCATTGTATCTGCATGGGAGAGCATCAGGAAGAAAAAAGAACCTGATATTATTAATAATAGTATTTGGCATAAAAATGTTCCTTTTAAAATCTCTTTCTTTATTTGGAGAGCATTAAGGAACAAACTTCCTACTAATGACAGCCTTGTTAGATTTGGAAAAGCAGAGGAAGATTGTTATTGTTGTTATAGAAAAGGCAAAGATGATATAAACCACATCCTTTTTTCTGGCAATTTTGCTAATTACATCTGGAAGATACACACACAAAGAGTTGGACTAGTAACTGGAAGTACAAATCTCAGAAGTCTACTATTGCAGTGGAGAAGCCTGCAGGCTTGTAATGAGGTACAAAATCTTCTTTTTATTATTTTACCTAACATTATTTGTTGGAATTTGTGGAAAAACAGGTGTTCAGTTAAGTATGGAAATAAACAATCTAGCATTTCAAGAGTGGAATTAGCTATTTTTAAAGACACTATGCAGATCATTCAATCAATTCATCCAACTTTTCCCTGGCAAAACAGTTGGGAAAGACTGCTTAATTATGTGGAGCAATGCCAGCAGCAATTGACTATAATCTTAGTTAGTTGGAATAGACCTCCTGCTGGTCTTCACAAACTCAACACTGATGGCAGTGCTATACATAATCCAGGCCAAACAGGGGGTGGAGGTATACTTAGAGATGATCAAGGTAAACTGATCTATGCCTTCTCTACTCCTTTGGGTTTTGGTACTAATAATTCTGCAGAAATACAAGCTGCTTTGCATGGATTAAATTGGTGTCACCAACATGGATTCAAGAAGATCATATTGGAAGTGGATTCTGAATTACTAGTCAAATGGATCACCAATTCACAGCCTATACCATGGAGGAATCAACAGGATATTCAACAGATTCAAAACATAAGTAAGAAGATGGAATATTTTGATTGTCAACACGTATATAGAGAAGCAAATGCCACGGCTGACTTATTGGCAAAATGGAGTCACAAGATGGATATAATTCAGCATTTTTACACTTCTCAACAGCTAAGAGGTGCAATAAAAGGAAATTACATTTTGGAGAAGATGGGTATGCAACTCTTTAGAAGAAGGAAGATCAAGAGAATAAAATACCCTCCATAAAATTTTATGTACAGTAGTTTCAACTTTTGAAAACCTTTTTATATATGTTATAGAATAGGTTACCTTTTTTATTACACTTCTGTAAAGAGAGTCTCATTAATGTATGTTTTCTTAGAACTTAGTATTTTGAGAGGAATACTCTCTAGGTGCTTAGTCTTGGACTACAACTTTTGTAAAGGGTTAATGGATAACCTTAGTAGGTATATTCAATTAACCCACCTTAGGAAGGAGGTTAGGTTTATGTCCCCCTCCATGTATTTTTTTCTTATATAAATGTTAAGGCCTGGGGGTGATGCTTAGCCCCTGACCCACCTCAAGGGTCGTTTACCAAAAAAAAAACCCTAAACCCTAAACCCTAAACCCTAAACCCTAAACCCTAAACCCTTCTTGGATATTATACAACATTTTTATACAACTCAACAACTTCTTGGACCAATTCGAGGAAGCTATATATTGGACAAGATGGGAACATACAATTTCAGAAGAAGAAAGACAAAGAGAATTAAGCAACCTCCTTAGATTTCACAAAGACATTAAACTTTTGATTATCAATTAGCATTTTACATTAATAATTTTGATGTAATTCAAACTTATTAGACTCTTCTTTTATTATTATTCATGTAAAGGGAGAGTCTCCCTAATTTAAGCATTCTAGTGTTAGGTTTTTATTTAGAGTGCATCTTTTTGTAAAGGTTAAGTTGACTTATCTTAGTAGATAAATCAACTTATACCTATCATATAATAGAAGGTAAGGTATATGTCCCCCTTCTTGTAATTCTTGTTTTTATTAAATGATAAGGCCTGGGGGTGCTGCTAAGCCCCTGACCCACCTCAAGGGTCGTTCAAACTAAAAAAAAAAAAAAAAAAAACCCTAAACCCTAAACCCTAAAACCCATCGCTTTTTCATTTTTCAGATTTTTTCTCTCTCTAAAATTTTCTCTCTCTAAAATTTTTTTCTCTCTCCCTAGAAATCGCTCAAGAACTGTAAAATTTGCCATCGCAGATTGATAATTGGATTGGAATTGTGTGAGAATGGCTGGAAATCCAGCAGATGATCGATTTTGACCCCCCCAGATCCTTCGTTTGGAGTCGGAAAATCGAAAGAGCAATCCACAAATATTGCAGCGACGGAAGGATCATCGTCCTCCTCTTCGCACTTGAGGGAAGAGGCGATCCAAGTCGCGACTGTAGAGGCGGACATGGATGAATTGCGTCGTCATGAAGAAATGAGTCGAAATACGAGCAGAAGGATGGGTGAAACACGAAGGATGGATGAACAGGTGGATTTGGGAAGAGTTGAGTCGCAGGCGATAGAGAAGGCGAAATCGCGTGCGATTGAGGTGACAAAATCGCAGGTAATGGAGACGGCAAAATCAAGCTCTAATATGAATCGATTGGAAGATTATCGACATGAAATTGGTACTGGGGAATTCTCCCATGATATAGATATGAATACTCAGCCAGTTGGGGAAGAACGAGGAAATCGAAATATAACTTCTCGACAGGAAATTTCAATGGTGGATTTGCAAAAGAAGCTTCAAGAACAGGGTAATCGTGATGGTAATCAACAGGGTAATTCACAACATCATATTACCAATACAAACACGGTAACAGAAATCCAATTACAACAACAACAACCTGCAAATGTCAATACAAGAATGCCAGGTTCGAAAATAGCAGTTCATCCTCAAATTGCTGGGAATTCGTTCGAATTTCTTACTCAACAAGGAAAGAATCAAGGTAATATTCCTTCTACAAATACTAATTCCCAACATAATGGCAATTTACAAGATATTGGGAGATTGAAGGATTCTGTTAGGACTCAAGATTACCAAACTAATTTTCCCAAGATTTCTAGTAATTTTGATAGACCTAACAATAGGAATAGGATTGATAAGAATGATATCTCTTTAAACAATACTGATAATTTTCCTAAGAAAGATCAGATTCCTGAACCTGCTCCATACACTGTGATTCAAACCTATGCTGATAGATTAAGGTTTAATCAATCGAAGAAGGGTGCAAGTATTAAGTTGAGTGAGCCTGAGGTTACTACTAAGCAAGGTCTTCCAGCAGTTCTTTATGTTAAGGATGAAATTGTGAAAGACTTAGCATCAACTTGCAAGTTTACACTGATTGGGAAGTTCATATATACCATGCCTAGGATTGAATTAATTAGAAAAAATTTTATCCTCCAAACACAATTGTCTGGGGGGGTAAAAATTGCACACTTTAACTCTAGACATGTATATATAGATTTGGACAATGAGTTGGATTACAATATGGTTTGGACAAAACAGAGAATGACTCTGCTGGACCAAATCATTGAGAATTTTCTTGTCCCAAAGGGCCTTGGGACCTCCCAACGTTCAAGCCGATGACGAAACTCCGCTGTCCCTATTTGGATAAATCTTGCCTGAATTACTTGGAACTGTTAAAAAGGAGTTTTTATACCAGTTTGTTATCTCCAATTGGTAGAGTATTGTATCTAGACTCAACTTCTATTAACAAAACTAGAGGTAGTCAGGCTAGAGTGAAGGTCCAAGTAGACTTAACTAAAGAGAGACCCTCACACATATGGATGGGATATATTGGTGAAGACATAACTGATGGTCGATGGCAAAAAATAGATTATGACAGTATACCTAACTACTGCTTCTATTGTAAGCATCAAGGACATAAAGAAGATGCTTGCATTATCAAACAAAGGGATGCTGAAAACAAAAGGAAAAAAGATATGGAAAAAAACAAAAATAGACAGGACAGTGTTTATCATAATGCAGAAGATATACAGAATCCTCAGAATGTGGAAACAGGTAGAAGGGAATTAGATCATAACAACCACGACAACAACTATGGAGCTCAACCAACGTTGCTCCAGGCGGCCTGGCATACCCAAGGAGAGGCATTCAACCTCAAAGTAAATTCAATGCAGACAGAGGGATTGTTCAACAAGCTCAGGCTCAGACAGGTATTGTTTCTATTCCTACCAAAAATACTTATATTGATTTGGAAGTGCAGGAACTTACAACAGAAGAAGGAGAGGAGGAACATACTATGCAAGAGCATAGACCTCAGAATGTTCCCTTAAACAGGACTTCTCAAAGTCATGCATATACTACTGGATTCAATGAACATGCAGATCAAACAAATAAACAACAAAGAGCTGCAGTACAAGTAGCTAGGACTGAACAAACTGGTTATCCAAAAGAGATAAATACCAAACCAGGTATTGACTCAATGCTCCCCTCCCCTGCACCCCTTAATGTTACTGATTCTGGTATAGCTGTTGCTGGTGTAGCTGTTGGAGGTGAGGATGGAAGTGGTCAGGAGACACTTAGATTATCTAAAGGAAAAAGTAAAATTGGTGAACATGGGTCCTTGTATGATAAAGTAGTGGAAAAGGAGAATTTTAATGATGTTGACAAAGAACCTCCTGATAAAAGAGCTTCAAATACTCCTCAACAAGCTAGCAATAAAAATAATAATAAAAACCAAGTTAATACTGGTGTATCCCCTATTGACCATCAAAGAGATGATTTTGATGAGTATAGGGAGCCTGACTCTGAAGATGAGTATGATGTTGATACTCAATCTTTAGTGGAAGGTATTGAACCAGGAGAGGAAATTAATACCTCTGATCAACTTCAAAAAGGCCCTTTGCTTCAGTCTTCTAATGTTGATGGACATTAGAGATGGAACTGGTAACAAGTTATCTCAAGGGGAAGAAAATTGCAAAAACAAAAATAATTTCTAGTTCTAGTAAAAACCTAATAACTAGGCTAGAAGTAGAAGGAATTTATGGTTAAGTTGTTACGTTGGAATGTTAGGAGCATTAATACCTTGGGGCTCTGGCGCGGACTGTCAACCTCAGGAAATCCATATTTGTCTATGCTGGCTATTTAGAACCTTTTCTTAACCTTCTCAATTGATTCTTATAGAATGCAGTTGCTCATGAATTATAGTCATTGTAATCCAAATAACAAAATTTGGTATTTGGTGTCTAATTTGAGATTACTTGTGAATTATGGAAAGTAATCATAGGCATATTACTGTGAAGTTAAGCCATGAGAGTTGAGTGAGAAGTGTTCTATGACGTATGTATATGGCCTAAGTGTAAGGATCAATTACGAGACCTCTTTGGGATGATATGTGAAATGTCTGCAACCATGTATCCTGGGGTGATTTCAATGTTATATCTTCTATTGATGAAAAGTTGGGTGGTAGATAGAGACGTAGAGAAGTATTAATATTCATAAATAGCATGGAATTTATTAGGTATTATTGATGGCTGTGGTTTATTGGGACAGCGGTTATAGTGGTCAAATTACATGGTGTAACAACAGGAAGGCTGGTGCAAGAAATGGAAAAGGTTGGACAGGGAATGACAAAATGATACGTGGTTAGAAAACATGACTCCATTAGTATTACTCATCTGCCTTCGTGGATCAGATCAGTGACCCTCTTGAGGAACGTTTGTGATCTCCAATTCTAATGTTATTAATTTATTAGTAATGCTACATGTGGGATGAGAAATGAATCATTGCTTAACAACAATGAGAATGCAGTGGAAAAGCAGAGGTTTGGTCTGGGGAATACTATGTGGATTTAGTACATACTAGTTGGAAAAGGTTACTACAACATTAATGATATGGTCAAAACCGGAATATGGTGATGTTTTTTCAAAAGTAAAAACAGTATGGGGAGTGGGTTAAAAAAGCTGGAAAATGATTTTATTGGGAAACTAGTGCAGCAAAAATAGGGAAAAAGTTGAATCGAGCCTGTTAATGCTCAATACTAAAGTACTTGAAACTTGCATTAAAATTCTTCAGCAGAAACTCAGTGCCTGGTTAAAAGGAGGGTTGATGATGCAAACTCTACTACTTTCATGCAGTGATTAGAGGTAAAAGCAAAAGAATGTTATTCATAAAGTTAATGGAGACAAAAGTTCCCTGGATCCAAGGGGAAAAGATTAATTTGCTAAAAGCAGCTCTTGTAATTATTGAGGAGATTTTATAGGCATGCGGAGAGGAGTTAAATGATGATACATTACATTGTATTAATCATATGATACCGAGAGCCAAAAAGAATGATCTTGATGAGAATGCTACATGAGATGAATTGAAAAGTACTATTATGAGCTGAAACCCACATTCTGCCCTGGTCTGATGTTTTTTTTTTGATGGAAAAGGTTTATCAAGTAGCGCTATGATATATTAAAAGAAGACCTTTGGCTGCTGTTACTAGCTTTCTTTACTGGTAATAGTATGACCAGATATATGAGTCATGCCTGCATTATTGTTATGGCCTAAAAGTTGCTCATCCATCGAGACTAAAGACTCAGACCGATCAGCTAGTAATTTTACTAATAGATTATTCCAGATCAGATGATTAGATGGCTTCAATATTACCTATTATTGTATGACAAACCAATCTGGGTTTGTCAAAGGAAGAAGCATTCTGAGAATATTTGTTGGCTCAGGAAATTCTCATGCATCAAATCACAAGAGAGGCAGTAGTAGTAATGGCTGTATCAAGTGGATATGGTTAAAGCTTATGATAGAGTTCTGGATTAACTTGTATGTATTAAGAAAAATGGGTTAAGTGAGTATTTATGATAGGTTTGGAGGATAAGAGTAATAAGTGGTATTATAGTGATAAAGGGTAAGAGGATGGATTTTTCATTCAGTAGAGGACTTAAAACAAGGGAGATCCTTGTCTCCAGACTTTTTATTTAGGCTGCTGAAGTCCTTTCTAGAAAGGTAGTCTTCTATACCTAACAGCTTTAAGAGGGTTTCATATGCAGCATGGTACTAAAAATTATCATTCTTAGTTTGCAGGATGATATTTTAATTGTTACCTCTACATAGAGTAATTCACTCATCTGATTCTGAAGAATTGAAGAATATGAAAGAGGTTCTGATAGCAGGGGAATAAGATAGAGTTTCTTTATGGCACTAATAACACTAAGCATGATAGATTGAAATCAGAGGGCCAATGGTTTTGGTAGGAAGACAGTCTATCAATTATGGGCATGTCCTTATATATGGAGGGCAAGATGATAACGTTGTGTGCTTGAAGTAGTTAGAGAAAAAGTGATCAAAAGAATTGCAGGCTGGCAGTCAAAGATTTTAAATTTTGGGGGCAAAGTCACTCTAATTAAGCATGTCTTGCAATCTATGCCTATTCATACTCTTGCAGCTATTTCTCCTCCCCAGACTACTTTAAACTGTATTAAAAGGGTTATTGCTGATTTCTTTTGGGGTATTGATCAGGATGGTAAGAAATATCATTGGTCATCTTGGGATAATATGGCATATCCAACCAATGAAGGTGGTATTGGTGTAAGATTGCTTGAAGACATTTGTACTGCTTTTCAATATAAACAGTGGTGGGAATTTAGAACCAAGAATTCTTTGTGGAGTCAATTCCTGAAAGCCAAATATTGTCAAAGAGCTAATCCTGTGGCTAAAAAATGTGATACAGGGGATTCTATTGTATGGAGATACTTAACTAGGAATAGACAAAAGGTGGAACCTCTTATTAAATGGCATATTCATTCTGGTACTTGCAGATTCTGGTGGGATAATTGGTTAGATAATGGTCCTCTTGCCATGCATTGTGAACATATATCCAGTTTAAACAATTGTATAGTAGCTGATTTCCTTATTGAAGGTAAATGGAATGAGAGGTTAGTTAGACAGCATGTGCCACCCCTTTTGGTACCTAATATCCTTCAGACTAAATTCAATTATCTAGCAGGTAAAATTGACACTGCTATATGGATACCTGAAGAATCTGGCAATTTTACTATTGCTTCTGCATGGGATAGTATTAGAAAGAAAAGAAATAAAGAATCCTATTAACAATATTATATGGCATAAACACATTCCTTTCAAAGTAGCCTTCTTTATTTGGAGAGCTTTAAAAGGTAAATTGCCTACAAATGATACACTGCAGAGATTTGGAAGTAATGTAGCAGACTGTTATTGCTGTTACATCAAAGGCAAAGATGACATTAATCACATATTGATTAATGGAAACTTAGCCAAACATATATGGAAGACTCATGCAGCAACTGTTGGAGCAGTGCAACTCGATTTACTAATTGAGGAATATTCGTATACTGACAATGGCGGAATCAGTATGCAAAAAAATGAGGATAACCAAGCTTACTATTCATCATTTGAACCTAACTTTCTTTATGTGATTGGAATCTATGGAAAAATAGGTGTGCTGTCAAGTATGGAAAGAAGAAATCAAGCATACACAGAGTGCAACATGGTATTTTTAAAGATGTTATGCAGGTTATCAAAATTGTATTCCCTAATATACCATGGCAATCTAGTTGGAGCAATCTGATCAACATAGTATATCAATGCCAGCAGCAATACAAAATATTCATGGTAAGCTGGAACAAACAAGATTTAGGCATATATAAACTTAATACAGATGGCAGTGCTTTACAAGACTCTGGTAAGATTGGAGGAGGTGGAATTATAAGGGATCATCAAGGTAAAATAATTTATGCCTTTTCTTTACCTTTGGGTTTTGGTACTAACAATATTGCAGAAGTAAAGGCAGCACTATATGGATTGGATTGGTGTGAACAACATGGCTATAAAAGGATTGTACTGGAAGTTGATTCAGAATTGCTGTGCAAATGGATCAACAATACTATAAATATTCCTTGGAAATTTGAAGAAACTGTCCAACAAATGCAACAAATTATTATGAAATTGGATCATTTTCAATGTCAACATATATATAT